>JAFFZR010027691.1:0-21564 GCA_018397195.1 Lethrus apterus | reverse complement strand
TCGATCTCCCTGGGAGAAGCGTAATTTTTGTTTTAAAACGTCTGGGGAATTTTGTATACGTTCCAATCCAAAGCTTTCCACTTTCGTTGTGAAATCAATCGGTTTAACTCGTAAGACAAGGAGAAAAAGCGTAAATCCCACAGTTCCTTTTCGAAATCCCCGTGTTGTTACTTCAATTTATCGTTTGAATATCATACATAATTTTTGTTTGCAAAAGTTTCACATCTGATTACATTTTTCGTGGAAAAATAATAATGTTATTAATATATTGAATAATACATAATAATAATAATAAATATTGGTGTTTTATTATATGGTTGTGGAAACGAATTTTGGAAACGATTTTCGAAACAAATTGAATTCAATATGTTGATCAAATTCCACTGTCCACTGTCCACTGTGGCTTCCAGCTTAACGTATTATCTATTATAAGACCGAGAAGTAATTTTAATAAGTGCCGTGTTGAGAAGTAGATTCCTTTGGTGGGAATACATTGAAATCTTGCAAAATAACCTATAAATGCGATGATTCTGCGTTATTAATATTTATTTTTTTTTTCTGGGACACCTTCAACACAGAGCCGCCGTTTTTACAGATTTAGGTTTCGGCTAATATTTGCTTCCACCTCTTAAAATAGTCTTACCTATTTCGGAATGACCTTGTATATAAGTTAAAAGTTTACAATCTGTATATTAAATTTAGAATGATAGATTCTATACTATACGGGATGATATGCAACATCATGAAGCGTTCCACATTAAAAAAAAAAAACGTTATCGATGAATGTTTATAAATGATTGGAAAATGAATAATTTTTCTTCGTCATTTTTTTATAGAACAAATTGTTATGTTTGTAAAGTTTTTTTCTGGCACATCCTTCAACATAGAACGGCCGTTTTTATAAATTTAGGCTTCGGTTAATGTTCGCTATAACCTGTTAAAGTATTACTTAGCTCAGAATCAACCTGTATACAAGTTAAGTTTTACGAACTGTATACTAAATTAGGAATGATAATGAGATTAACACGGGCCTTGCGTAGGGATGATATGGAAATCGTGAAGCTTTACCCCTTAAAAAAAAAACAGAGTTGTGGATGAATGTTTATTCTTACAGACATGCACAGAATCGACCCATTAATGTTATTTCTACTAGATCTGTCAATGTTTTCTAATCTACATAGATACAAATGATAAATTATTTCTTTCCACGCAAATTTGTAGGTATTACATTAGATTCTAATTTAAATTTCAAACGGCACATGGATAAATTGTGTAATAAATTACGCAGGTGTTCTGATCATCATAAGGGCTATATGAGTTAGATTTATGTAGTATTTTGGCCATTGTAATTTTTTATATTGAACTCAATTTAACAGCACAGATGAATATTACAAACTTACAAAAATATGTAGAACAAAAATTATTAAAGAATAAAATGTATGTGGAATTATTAATGATCCCAATTCAAATCAGCCGTATGCGTCTTGTTATATTAAGAGGCTTATAACCAACGGCCGACAACAACGTATTTGTACTCGCTTCGGCGGTACATATACTAAAATTGGAACGATACAGAGAAGATTAGCATGGCCCCTGCGCAAGGATGACACGCAAAATCGTGAAGCGTTCCACATTTTTTTTTCTAATTTATTAGTTTATTGTTACTTTCTTTAGAAATAATTGCTTTTTCTTTTTTTATATACAGTGTGTCGCAATTTAGACTGCACCACCCCTGTATTTTTTTTATATATTATCGATTTAAAAAATTATACCCCTCACTAAATTGTACTTTTAGGGTATGTTACTTTCCCTTCATTGTAAAATGCTAGTCTACTACGATTTAAAATAATAATAATAATAATAATAATATATTGATTGTACCAGTACACATGTGCATATACATATATAATAAAATGAAATATCTCATTAGTGTAATGGAAGGTCAAAGTCGGTCGGTTGATTTCATCTAGCTGGGGGTAGATCTAAGAATTCTTGGACAGAATAAAAAGCGTTTTTTTGCAGTAATTCTTTGAGATTTTTCTTAAAACTTGTTGTTGTAAGCCTTCTCCATGCCACAGGTAAATTGTTGAAAAGCTGCAGATGACGATGGTTGGCGGATGTAGTTTTTGTTGCATGGTTAGGGATGTTAATTTGATTTCCTTGTCTGGTCGTAATTAGAGTCAATTCAGCTCTCGTTTGTAGATCTGGGAGCTCCTCTTTGGCTCCCACTGCTTGACTGTATATGTAAGTGGTTGGGAGTGTCAGCACTTTCAATTTCTTGAATAGTGGTCTGCAGTGTATTTCTTGCGGCAGGTTGTAAATGGAACGTATGGCCTTTTTTTGCTGTATAAATACTTTTCTTGCATGTGCTGATTCACCCTATGCTAAAACCCCATAACTCATTTTGGAGTGAAACAGCGCAAAATATGTCGTTATGGCTGCACTTTCTCCAATAATTGCCTTAATACGCTTGATTGCATATGTTGCCTTGGCTAATGCAGGCGTGAGAGCGTCAACATGTGACTTCCAAGTAAGTCTGGTGTCTAGATGAATACCAAGAAATTTTACACTACTTGGTACTATATTCGTGTGTCGTTTGCAAGTGAAAAGAGTTCGCTTTGATTTCGTTTCGTTTAGGCTTAGCTGGTTAGCAGTGAACCAAGCCGCAGCCTGATTGATCAGAGTCTGTAGTTTCCCTCCAACCTTGTCTTCTTTGCCTCTGGCCATCAGCGTTGTGTCGTCGGCAAATAATATTGTATGGCCTGGGATTTGGTACGGTAGATCGTTGATAAACAGAGAGAAGAACCGGGGACCCAACAGCGATCCATGAGCCACGCCGCATGTTATGTCCTGTAGGTCGCTAGATTCGTTGTTAAAAAATACTAGTTGTTTCCTATTTGTGAAGTATGATGAAATCAGTTGCAGTGGTAGCCCTCTTATGCCATAGTGTTCTAATTTTTGCAGTAGGATATCGTGTTGCATGCAATCAAAGGCCTTGCTTAGATCACAGAAAAACGCTTCACTTTCTTCGTTTTCATCAAACGCGTCCCATATGTATTGCAGTAAGGAATATACTGCGTCAATTGTGTTCATACCTTCTCGAAATCCATATTGATTAGAGTATGCCGTTCAGCTTTAAAAATTTGGTTATACGGCTTAGTAATGCTGATTCGAAAATTTTTGAAACCACTGGGAGTATAGAGACAGGTCTATAGCTACTTGCTTTGGACCTCTCGCCCTTCTTATAAATGGGACAGACCTTTGCGATTTTTAGCTTGTCAGGGAATACACATTCAGCGAAACATGAATTTATGACGTGTTCCAAAGGTTTGCATAAAAGGTCGGCATTTCTTTTAAATGTTAGAATATTAAGGTCGTACACATCTACTGCGTTTGTAGATTTTAGTTTATTAATGATATTTACCACTTCTTCTTCTGTAACAGGTGTCAGAAAGAAGGTGCCATTTGACGGTGGGGCAGATCTTAGGAGAGTCAACGGAGATATATCGGAGGATTTGATTGAGGTCAATAGTTCTCTTGCCGCCGTGCAAAAGTAATTGTTCAGCTCCCTACTGGATGGTCCGTCCGTACTGTCAACTCTAGGGGCGCCGGTTTCTTTTTTAATAGTCTGCCATAAACTTCTCTGTTTGTTGTGTGAGGTTTGAATGAGTCGCAGGTTATTCTTCCTTTTTTCATTTACTAAACTTGTTGTATAGAATTTCTTATAGCTATTGTATATAGTCCTCAACTCTTCACCTCCGAGTCTTGTATATGTGTCACCTATGAGATTCAGTGTTTCTTTTATTTGTTGCATTTCTATTGACACAGAGAAGTTTTTGTTTTTTTCCGGCTTGTACTGCATCCGAAAGCATTTACCAAAGATAGTCAAAAGCATATGATGAAATATTTCGAATTTTGCACTACCATTTATCGCGGCGTACATCGTGTTCCATGTTTGATTTAACAGCAGGTTTCTAAACATTATGATGTTTTGTTTTGAGTAGCATCTTCTCCTAACGTGTGCATTGGTTCCGCCATTGCTTATTGTTGTGGTAAGGAGTATACCTTTCTGATCAGATATCATTGGGTTGATAGTCTGCACTACACAACCATCAAAGTTAGCAAATATGTTATCAATAGTTGTCTGAGAGTTTTGCTGCAGTCTGGTGTATTCGTTTGTTTTGTGTGTAAGACCGTATCCTAACATATTGTTAATAAGTGCCATTGATTTGTTTGATTTTTGCTTGAGATCAACATTGAAGTCACCAGCAACTACTAGTTTTAGTTTATTATTAAAATTATGCATGCAATACTCAAGAGCTTCGTTTAATATTTCTAAGTAAAGCGTTAGATCAGAATCTGGAGATCTGTATGTTGACAGGATGGCCATATTATGTTTTATGATGTATATGCATGCGAGTTCACATATTTTTTCTGAAGATAGTTTATTAACGTATTCTAGCTCCTTATATTGTAAATCGTTGTGAATGTATATGCACACTCCCCCATGTGTAAATCGCTCTCGTACAAAGCAGGCACCCTGAGTGTAGCCTTCCATATTGTATACATGTTTGTTGTTTTTATTTAGCCAGTGTTCTGAGATGCAGATAATGTCCACACAGTATTTGTGGACTAGCACTTCTAAGGCATCTATCTTATTTGTTAGACTTTGCACATTTAATTGCAGTACATGTATATTTCTTTCTGAAGACACTGTTGTTTGATTGTCGTTTTGCTGTTGTTGCTATTGTGGTGTCTTATCGATCTTATTTCTCTGCATAAAACTTATTCGTTGTAAGCTTTTGCATACACTGTCCCAGACTTTGTGATCAGTTTCGAGGTTGAGGTTGAATTTAGAGTTTGCTTCTTTATAATTTGTACATAATGTGCTCATGTTTTTGCACTCCGCATGTTTATGCGGACCTGCACAGATTGGGCATGTCTCTTCATTCTTGCAATCTCTGCTCATATGGCCATAACGCTGGCATCTGAAACATCGCATGATTCTAAGGTCATCTGTTATGGTGCAGACTTTCCAGCCTATGTAGATTTTTCCTTTGGCTAGTAATGACTCGTAGATTGTTGGGGAAGTTTCTAAAAATGCATTAAAATGTTTATTACTAACTTTGGACTCGTAGGCAATTTTTATTTCATTTTCATTTACTTCTAGATTATTTTGGGCTACAATTTTATGCAATAGATCTTCATCTTTGTCTGTCTCGTTTATTCCTACTATTTTAAGTCTTGGTTTTAGCGTTTTTGGTGTTGCTATGGTATATTTCCCCTTCAATACCGTCAGCATGTGACTGAGAAGGCGTTGAATAGTGAAAGAACGAGAACCGGAGATAATGAATTTTGAATCTTAGAAAATCCAGGAAACTACCAAAACTCAAAATTGATATATTTCTAAAAATATACGTTTAAGAACAAAATCCCGATATAGGTGTCGGCTTATTTCATGGGAACAAGGTTAGAAAAATTTCCTGACGAATCCAAATCATGGAGTCAAAAAAGGTGTAAGATTTGTAAAAGAATGACCCGTATGCTGATAGTAGGTCCATAAGTACCTTTAATTGTTCTCTTTCATATTCTATGGAAGCTTTGTTAAATTCAGATTCTCGATCTAAAGCTGCAGATCTCGCAGCTAAAGTTGCAACAGCTTGCTGAAGTGCCCAACTTTCTTCACGAGATTGTTGACGTTGTTCCGCAAGTTTTGTTTCTAAACTTCGTACTAAAGAAAACAATTGTGCTCTTTCGGTTTCTGCTGAATCCCTAGCTCTTTCCAATGCAAGTTTCATCACTAAAATTAAGTCGTTACATTATGTAATAATAAAGGTCAAACTTACGTTTTATTTCTTCTTCTTTAGCTTTGAACGATTCTTCTCTGGCCATGGTTAAAATCCCAGAATCTTTCTCTAATTTTTCGCGAATTTGAACCAATTCTACGGTATTTACTCCCAGCATCTTTAAGTTTGAATCGAGTTTTTGGGAATATTCGCCCGAATTTTCAAACAACGACTTTTCAGCTTGTTTAGTGTGCTTGATATTTTCCACCATCGTTGCATATTCGTATTTGATTTCTTCGACTACTCTGTCGTGGTTTTCCCGAATTGATTTTATTTCGTTTGTATGCTGTTTGGACATCTCTTCGATTTTTTGCTTATGCAATTTTATTTCCGTTTCGTGTTCTTGCGACATTTGTTGTATTTTTGCTTTTTGTTGTAGCAACACGTCTTCTATTTGCGATTTTAATCGACTTTCAATCGATTCCATCGTTTGCTCTAGCGTACTAATCTGTTTCCTGCAAAATAAAATTTTAATAATTAATAATATTAAAAATTCACCCACTTGTATGATTCTTCTAACAAAAACATCTCTTCATGCGATCGTTGTTTTAACGTGGATATCATATCTTCATAAAGTTTAGCGCTTTCTTCAATGTTAGATTTCTTCAGTTCTTGAATTTCAGAATTTGGGGTATCGGAAACCGATGGCTGCGATATCAACATTTGTATGTGGTTATTAATCCTTTCTTGTTGAAGTCTCATGTTATTTTCCATAATTTGTTGCTTCGCAAACTGCCTCTCCAATAAAGCACTGAACTGTTGTTCTTGCTTCACCAAAACGTCATTTTGTTTCCTTTGCATTTCTGTGAGATTTTCTTCATATTTTTTTAATTGTAAGGCCATTAATAATTGTGATTCTTGTTGTTGCATTGCTATGGCGGTGTTTTGAAATCCGATTGCTGAGCTTGAAAGCTTTTGCTGCGCAAGTATGGATTCCAAAACTAGATTTTCGTTTGAAACAACTAATTGTTTATATTGTACATTTTGCTTTGGACGTTCTTCTTCATAGGGGGTATCACTACGAGAAAGTTCTATTTGGGGACGAGGTAGATTTGAATCTGATTCATGTTTTCTAATTACAGATTCATTTGTTAACCAATCAGGAGCTTCAGTTAAATTTGGGGTGCTTTTTGTTTTAGATTCTCTGTCTCGTGAGGCGGAAAATAAAATTTCCGTTGACAAACCGCCAGCATCTCCAGAACTGGCTATTGTATCCCCACGTTTTCGAATTGGTGATGAAGCAACGCTTGTTTGCTTTTTCAATTCTTCTGGTTTTGTGTCATTAGAAAATAGCCCCAAAGGATCCATTAAACTGGCAGGTTGAGTACGTGGGCGTCGACCAATTTTCAATTGATCCATAGAAGATGAGTAAGTAGTTTCATGCTGTTTTTTTGTTGTAGTTTGATTGGGCAAGTCGGTCTTTTTTGTCATTTGACTTGCTTTTAATATATCATCGAATGATGACACGTTTTTATCCTCATTTTTGGTGGGTCCTAATATGCTTTGAATCAAAGAAGTTTTCTTTGACGAATCTATTTTCTGAAGAATATCGACTTTATCTAAACCTAAATTATTTAAAACGTCGTCGTCGTCAAAACTGATTTTTTTCGTCGGCGCCACCGGTTTATTAATTTGAGATTTAGGCCCGCCTTTGTCAATTTTGGATTGCTGGTTGTTTTCAGCAAAACCCAGCCAATCATTTTCGTTCGATTTTGTGTTTTTCTTTGGATCATTTTTTTCTAAACCAAAAAGATCGGATACGGATTTCTTTTCCGGAGTTTTAGTCAAATTAGGCCTTTTTGTTGGAGCTTTGGGTTCTTCAAAAAAGCTATCATTGCTGTCATCGGACAACAGATCAGCTAAAGGATCGTCCAAATCGAAATCTGTCATTGGAAATTGTTTGGAAATACAGCCTGTTATGTTGCTTGGCAACTAATGAACACAAATGTGACATAATTTTTTCAATTAGTTCAGGTCTAAACTGTGGGGCACTAAAAATGAAAAAAATAAAAACAATATCTACAAACACATTTAATTGTTTAAAAAATAAAGTGCACCTGGATCAAATCACATTTACCTAACACCTATCATTCCTTACAACCTGGTGCCTCCGCTAACGTAGTCTAAGAGCCGGTTTAGTCAAATAAATGTAGTACAACCTCAAATTTCTGTTATGTCAAAATTTTGAAATTTTCCTATATTTGAGTTATGATTTATGAAATATAAATAAGTTAAAAGTACATAAAACACCTCGTAAAAAAACGGACACTCAATATATAAATTTTTTTTTACTTGATATTCAGTGCCATCTAACACAAATGCGAGGAACTATAACCGATTTAAATAATTTAAATAATCACTGTAAAAAATCGACAGCGCATATACGTAAACCGTAGTATGTTTTTTCTTGAATTATCACTTAAATCATGGATTGAGTGATGGGGATATGCTTCCCAGGTGACTTCGTTTAAACCGGTTTAGAGAAAACCAAGGCAAAACCAAATGAGTACTAATTTGAGAAAAACAATATAGAACAAAGTTCACTGGTAACGCGTTGACGCGTTGTGCTCGGTGTTCTCGTTCAGTAAGCGCTTTCGATCTTCGAGCCTAACACATGTATGACACACTTTGCACATAAATTGGCATGTTTAAAGAAATAACATAAAATTATTTTCATTTAATTTATTCACATACACACTCGCCACACTCGTGAAACCGCAGGAAACCATGACAAAATGTAATTATTAGCGCCATCTACTATAGTCATATTAATTTAAAACTTATAGATTCCTCGCATTTGGGTTAGATGTCGGGAGGAGTGATAAATAGAGTTGACTTCATTTTACTGTCTTTCCCCTCGTATATTGTTAAATGTAATGTTGGTTGTATAATGTAATGTTTACTTTTTATTTTGTGATCGTTTTATTAATTTATAACATAATATACTAATTAAATTGTGGAAATTTAAATACTTATTATATATTTAAACACACTTTTATAATTTATATCGAAATCATGACAGAACATGAAGTAATGTAAGTTTAAGGTTACATTCAAGTTATTTCATAATAATTTTTTTAAATTTAGGAAAACTGGAACAGAAATAACAAATTTTGCCAATTTATACAAAGCAACAGGTTTAATGTTCAACCAAAATGAACGAAGAAGTAAACTATTAAATGCAGTAAAAGAGTATGTACTTACACAAATCATAAACAATTTACATCAATCTACTTTAGGCGAAGAAACGAAGCACTTGATCAATTACGAGGAATTGATGTTTTATTCCAAGATGAACAACCCCAAGAAGAACCTATGGATGTCGAACCCTACAGGAAACGTAAAAGACAACGTTTTGGCAAAAAAATAATGCTTTCAGAATGGTTCGTTGATATTCCAGAAGACTTGGAGGAAAATTGGTACATCAAATTGTGTCCTGTTGGCGTACGAAATATCCTTGTTGCACACAAAGTAAGATTATTCAAAAATTCTAGTAAGAACATATTTTCCTATGTATCTCAGTTCTTTAGTTTAAACAGTTATCTAAATAGGGTGGAGACGGTGGTTAATATTAGCTGAGTTCGTAGTCTCTAAAACGATAAAAACCACAGCTTTAGATAGAGTCCATTGATAACCTTATTTAGTTTATTGACTAACCAATTGTGTAATCATCAAAAAAATTACTGTTGGCATTTTTAGGGCATCACAAGTATTTTTAACTTACGAAATGAATTGAAAGGAATTTTTAAGTCTGAACTACCTGGTGGAGGAACAAATACAAATCATCATACTTTCACCCTATTAGATTGTATTTACCACAGGGAAACTCACACCTATTACATATTGGATGTTTTAGTTTGGAATTCCTTCTTGTTAATGAAATGTTCGGTGATATACTACCATTATTATGTTTGTTTTTATAAAACGAATATTTTTCCAGGCAGAGTTCAGGTTTTTTTTCCTACGATCTAAAATATACGAAACACCTAATTTGAACTGTGCACGTAATAAATTTAAGCTGATAAATGTGGAGAACATGCCTGCACAGTTAACTTTATTAGAAGAAAAGCTGTCACATCCGTTTGAAATAAATGACGTCCAATTACCCTTAGATGGTGTTTTGTTTTATCATAAAAATGCACATTACAGTGCAGGAATTACTCCATTGGTGGGTTGGTTAAAACCGTATATGGTACCAGAAAAATTGGGCATTCCGGTCCATGAAATTTTTATGGTGAATAGACCCAAACTTTATAGCTCCATGCATCAATATTTAGAACAAAAGAAGAGCAAATGTCGAAAAAAGAAAGGAAATCAGAGTAATGAGGTATGAGAATAATTATATATAACCTGGATGTGCATGAATCCAATAAATACTCATCACCTCTGTTTGTCATTTCTGATCCGGGCAGCATACTCAACATGCTTAGGTGTGGGAAATAATGTGAGAAGTGTAAGGAGAGTATATTTGATTCTCGCGCAACCAATCTCTATGTATATAATATTGAGTTGCCCTTTACTATACTATGATGTAGGGTTAGTGAATGCAGAAATGTTGTCCGTTCATTTCTTGTCAATTTCTTTGTTTCCATCTATGTTTTTTTTCTTGTCCTGTTCCTTCTAGAACGTTATCCCAAATATGTCTTAGTCTTCCTCTTTTCCTCCATTTTTGTATTTTTGATTTCTATATAGAGCGTGTGTAAAAATTCGCGTGCAAGCTACTCGTGGCGTTGTTTCTCGAAAAAAATAAGACAAAAATCTTAATACAAAAAAAACCTATAAACGCTTCTTGAACATGCACGAAGTCTTCAAAGTTCAAAATTGGTAACAGTAAAGAGATGATTTTTCTAAATCAAGTTACTTAATAACTTGATAAACAGTAATTTATTATAATTGATCGTTTGAAGTAAAAAGAAACTAATAATTTTCGTAATTTTAAATCACTAAACGTTTATACTTGCTCAAAATGTGCCTTTGGCAACGTTGTTAATTAATTGTGATAGATTTTAGAATGCTTTGATGCAATGACAGATAATAAAATTGGTAATCTGTCATCATAATGCTTTAATGGTATTATTAATTATTATTAATACGTATGGAGTTTACGTTTGCGGAATATGCCGATTTGCAAATGGTTTTTGGAACTCAACGCACAACTAATCAAGAGCAAGCAAATGCCGTCGCTGAAGATCCTCGTTGCAGTACTAGAGGAATTGCAAGATTGTTTAATATTAACAGCCATAAGACAGTTCATCAAGTTTTAAAAGACGATCACCAATATCCTTACAGGTTTTGTAAAGTACAGCCTTTGTTACCTGGGGATTATTGGCAAAGAATAAATTTTTGCAATTGGTTCCTGGCTAGAATCCAAGAACAGCAACAGCAACATTCACTAGAGATGGAGTATTTAATAACCACAATTTACACGAATGGGCACATGAAAATCCCCACAATAAACGACCATTTGGCCAGTTTGATCACTTATCTTACCCAATAGATTAAATGCCGAAAGTTATCTACATTTTCTTAATGAAATACATACTTCCAAGTTTGCTTGAGGATATGACAATAGATGTTAGGCGCCCTACAGCCGTGAAGTCAGAAGGTGGTTAAATGATAATTACAATCAGCAGTGGATTGGTCGTGGTGGTCCTATAGAATGGCCCCCAAGATCTCCATCTCTAAATATTTTGGATTCTTTTGCCTGGCGATTTGTCAAAAACATAGTCCATCAAACGCCACCAGAAATCATTGGAGAGTTAGAACAAAGAATTCGAAATGCGGTTCAGCAAATTACTCCTCAAATGTTGCAAAATGTTCAAAATTCCATTATACTGCTGCTGCAAGTATTGAAAAAAATGGCGGTCACTTCGAACATTTACTCTAGTATTAGTTAATGCATCACTGTAATTATGTATTTCATTGCTTGTTTCTAAATAGAGTAGTCTATTAAAGGGTGTGTTGCTTGATATTTGTGGTAATAAAATACAACGTTGCCAAATTTACATTTTTTAAAATTGTTATGCTGAGGAGTAACCGTGCGTCTACGAACTTTTTTGCAAAGGAATTTTTGACTTATTTTTGTTCGAGGAACAACGCCACGTGAAGCTTGCATGCGAATTTTTACACACGCTGTATATTTGGCCGGTCTTAAACAGTATGATTGGAAAAAAAAATTACTCAAAGTAAGTCATGAACAAAAATCGGCATATTTTTACTTAAATCACTATTTATTTCTTAATGTCAAATTGACGTTTGTCAAAAATGTTGTCCAAACAAAGGGAAATGCTCCCGAAATTCTTCACAACAGACAATAACACAATAGTGTTATGCCTCGGTAATTATTACATACTTTTTTATTTCGATGTTTATGAATTATTTACTATTAACTACAGAGCACTTCTGTCTCCCTCTGCCTTATTTTCTTTGAATATTTTGTCATGTCATGGTGCTTTCCCATTTTCATACTTTTAATACTTCTCATAATTCTTCTAAAGTTATTGGTTCTTTATTGTCTTCTGTTATTATTTCTTATTCGTTATTCTCGTCTATGTCCTTTAGCACATTATAGATCTTAATTTTTTTTTTTTTCATCTGGTCATTATTTCTTTCTCATTTCAGTATATTTTGTATTTCGATTTTTATCTTTCTTAGTGATTTCAATATTATGTGGAAGAGCTTTCCTTAAAGGCCGGTCTACATGAAGCCAATAGAGAAGCAAGTCAAGTGAGCAAGTAAATTGCTCTGTGTAAACATCTACATGCCTCATATTTCAGGTAAACCAAGTATGATACAAGTTGCCAGGTAAGTTAATAAGCTTTCCCCTTCTACCAAGTTTGCATGCAAGCAAATATCTTGCCTGATTACTTCACACGTCTGGACGCGCTTGAGAAGTGCTGTACTTCAAGATAAACTGCAAATACCGATATCGTAATTGTGTGATTTTATAGTCTTTCCTTAAAAATGTCACCAGCATGGTGGAATGAATCATAACACGACATTTAAATTTGTAGAACTTTATGTACAACATAACCGAACTTACCTCAAACACTTGCCCACTTATGAACTGCTGAAAATTCAAGTCAGTTATTTACTCACCTGACTTGCTTGTCTCTACTGGCTTCATGTAAACTGGCCTTTAGTTTTTATCATCTCTTGTCCCTTTTCTATTCCCCTTTTCACTAGAAAATCTAATCCAAGTTCCCCAAACTCTTCCAATTCTTTTTCTTTCCCTTGTAGGCTCCTTTAATATTTCTCTTGCACCCTCTTTCTCATTTCTTAATTTTCTATTCAGAATAATTAATATATAGGCCTGGGAACAGTACACTAAACAATAAGTAGAAAAACCATTTTAAATGAAAGTTTCCCCAATGATATCAAATGTAATAAACATAGTGTGCTGTCATGTAGGCTGAATTGTTTTATCAACTTAGTTATGTTGGTAACAGACGATTGATATTAAAGTCCATGTTAGGCTGTGTTGAACATGATTTTTAACATAGTAACAAATTAACAATTTTTTTTTAAATTAACTAATTAATTTTTAGATGGATGCAGAAGATATTGAAGAGCCAGATAATACTCATTGTATGGAAAATTGATTTTATTTTAATTTCGAAATGTCGTTTTTATCAGATTGTATTATTTTTAACAAATCAATAAATGCATGTACAATTTTTTTTTGTAGTTTTATTGACCATAAGTACAACATAATAATAATTATATTAATAAAAAAATATTTTTAATGTAAATCCTTAAATTTTAATAAGGCTACAGTAGATAAAAACTAGGAATGAATGTAGATTATAAAATTGGCACCATTTTGGTTTTATTCAATAACGGCGTTCATAACGCAAGGTTGAAATTGTCATTTTTGCATAGAAATTACGAGAGTATTAAGTTACTAAATACATAACTTATATATTTCTTTCTAATTTAAATAATACATCTAAACGTCCTAACGGTAGAAGAAACAATCTGATTTTACATGTGACGCGTATTTCCGAAATTGATGCCGGATTGGTTGGCGCCTTTGTTGCTGCCCATTTGGAGACCAATGATGGATTGTCCGGCGCGTAACGTTTCTTCAGAAAAATGTCTTTCGTTCTTTTCTGCTTCTTTTGGTCCAATACCGGGTTTTCCATAATTACCAGCCTAAAAGTAAAAGGAATAATTTGCCAAGCTAACAAAAAAAAAACGTACTTTACGGCCAAGGGACTGTATGCATATAACGACAGAATTTAGATTTTGTCTTTCCCAGAGATCAACAGTTTGGAATGTTTCTTGTGTAGGCACGCCCAAATTTTTAGCAGCCTCTAAAAATGCATTTATATTCTCCATACATTTAAAGGCCATTTTTGTTTCGTTGATTTTTTTGACGATGCCAGGTTTGATACAATTCGCTAATCTGAAACCGAAATATTTATTATTACTTTAGCATAGGGTGACCAGCTTTCCAGTCCATTAATGCTGTACACACATACAAACTCCCACACCCCTCTCTCGAATTAAATATACAGCATCTTACAAAAAAGAGGGAACACTCAATAACTATTATTTTGAGTTTTACAAAAAAAAAAAAACGATGAAATAGTTTTTTGTTTAAGAACATATGCGCTGTTTGTCGGCACCTTCATTTGGTTTTTCCAATTTCCGGTTAAACTGGAAACGGACACAACTTTGGTTTTTTAAATGACACTGTATGTTTTTTTGCCATTTTTTGATTCGTTACATTTTTTACTTTCTGTACGTACCAAATTTTATGGGTGTTTTATAAGAAAATTTTACTGTAAATCTCAAAAAATATTTCGAAGTGTTCAAGACAACTATTTAAAAAACAAAATATCTATTGCCATGAAAACAAATTTCTTTAAGTATTTGACGTCTGTCACTTCTGTCAGAGTTTGTTTACATGTAGTTTCTACGAAATTGATTATACATAATATTAATATTTGTAATCTTTGTTTGTATAATAAAAATGAATAATAATGAAAAAGTGGATCTATTGTTAATTATTTAATAAACAAACTCTGACGGAAGTGACAGATGTCAAATACTTAAAGAAATTTGTTTTCATGGCAANCATACAGTCTGCTCGTAGTTTATTTATTAAATTAACATAATTATTTCAACACCTTTATTGCTGAGCTTGGTTTGCATATTTGTGCGAATTTGCATAAAGTTCTTCAAAAGTAATAAATGTCACAATGTATCATGGCATGGTATGTTCGTATGTTAAATAAAACTCATAATGAAGTGCACTGAATGCACGTTTTAGGAATGATGTAATGGTTGGAAATTGACACGATGTAATTCCTTTGGTTTAACTCGGTTTTATCTAGAAATTAACAACTAATTTTAGTAAATGACATAATGCTTAATCGATTTAATCGCTTGTATTTTACGAATGCGAATACTGATACAAATTTGGGTTATGTTATCAGTTATCAGAATTGTGACCGACTTTATGAGTCAATTAATTTCGTCACTATACTTAATTATTAGAAACTGGAACACTTAAACAGTAATATTGAATTCTTAAAATTTATTTAAAACAATCCGTGAGTTTTATTTTGCGAATCATTTTGCTAGAAATAAAATATACAAATACTTAGTTCAAAGAAACTCATATTTCAATGAATTCAAACATAATTCGCAATTTACATTACGCGATACGCCATCTCGGGACACTTTTGCACTGAACTTTTAGCGACAAAGGGACATCAGTAATTAGTATTCTTGCGATACGTCCATTTGCTAATTTCCATGTTCTTTGTTTGTTCAAGTATTATTTTTTGTGTAAAACAGCTTTTTTTCAAGCTATTAATTGTTAATATTTTGAATTGTCCCTTTGTCAGTAGACATGCCTTATCGATAGCAGCGCCACCAACGGTACTGTAAATTGCGAATAAATTCTGAACTACTTTAAAAACGAATTAAATTTTATTTGTTTAAAACTATAAAAGCTCTCATTTTATTTATTTATGTGCTCTATTATAGAACCGTAACTATTTGTCATAAAGTTATTTTTGTCTAAGGTTTCAAAATTGAAATTTAAAAAAATTGAATACCAATTACAATTCCAACTGAATTCAGTGCCATTATTTATTTATTTATTATTATATACTAAAAGATTCGTTTTTTTTTTCAGATCAACGCAAAATACAACGAGGAACTTGCTGAAGAATCTTTAGAATGGGTTAGAATGATCACAAACGAAGACATTAACGTGGCTGGTGATATGGACAATTTCTTCGAAGTGTTAAGAGATGGCGTATTACTATGCCGGTATGTTATTTTATTGCTGCTAAAGTAGGGTGACCATACGTAGAGCATTTCGCTGTATTGTCCGGAATTATAGCAAGCTGTACAGCATGCACGAATGTACAGCAAAACGTCCAGCATTCAGCATGAAAAAGCCTTTTGAATGTTAATTACAGAGCGAACCCAACCACATCCCATATATCTATATATCTTTGTACTCTTAATAATACCTTTTAAATTTCAATTACCGAGCGAACCCAACCATACGTCAGAGTTTCTAACTATACAGGGTCTTACAAAAAAGAGGGAACACTCAATAACTTTATTATTTTGAGTTTTACAAAAAAAGGTTGAAATAGCACCTTCAATTGGTGTTTCCAATTTCCGGTTAAACCGGAAACGGACATCACTTTGGTTTTTTAAATGACACTCTGTATATTTTTTGACATTTTTTGATTCGTTACATTTTTAACTTTGTGTAGTACCAAATTTTAAGGGTGTTTTATAAGAAAATTTTACTATAAATCTCGAAAAAATATTTCGAAGTGTTCAAGACAAATATTTAAAAAACAAAATATCTATTGCCATGAAAACAAATTTCTTTAAGTATTTGACGTCTGTCACTTCTGTCAGAGTTTGTTTACATGTAGTTTCTACGAAATTGATTATACATAATATTTGTAATCTTTGTTTGTATAATAAAAATGAATAATAATGAAAAAGTGGATCTATTGTTAATTATTTAATAAACAAACTCTGACGGAAGTGACAGATGTCAAATACTTAAAGAAATTTGTTTTCATGGCAACAGATATTTTGTTTTTTAAATATTTGTCTTGAACACTTCGAAATATTTTTTCGAGATTTACAGTAAAATTTTCTTATAAAACACCCTTAAAATTTGGTACTACACAAAGTTAAAAATGTAACGAATCAAAAAATGTCAAAAAATATACAGAGTGTCATTTAAAAAACCAAAGTGATGTCCGTTTCCGGTTTAACCGGAAATTGGAAACACCAATTGAAGGTGCTATTTCAACCTTTTTTTGTAAAACTCAAAATAATAAAGTTATTGAGTGTTCCCTCTTTTTTGTAAGACCCTGTATAGTTAGAAACTCTGACGTATGGTTGGGTTCGCTCGGTAATTGAAATTTAAAAGGTATTATTAAGAGTACAAAGATATATAGATATATGGGATGTGGTTGGGTTCGCTCTGTAATTAACATTCAAAAGGCTTTTTCATGCTGAATGCTGGACGTTTTGCTGTACATTCGTGCATGCTGTACAGCTTGCTATAATTCCGGACAATACAGCGAAATGCTCTACGTATGGTCACCCTACTTTAGCAGCAATAAAATAACATACCGGCATAGTAATACGCCATCTCTTAACACTTCGAAGAAATTGTCCATATCACCAGCCACGTTAATGTCTTCGTTTGTGATCATTCTAACCCATTCTAAAGATTCTTCAGCAAGTTCCTCGTTGTATTTTGCGTTGATCTGAAAAAAAAAACGAATCTTTTAGTATATAATAATAAATAAATAAATAATGGCACTGAATTCAGTTGGAATTGTAATTGGTATTCAATTTTTTTAAATTTCAATTTTGAAACCTTAGACAAAAATAACTTTATGACAAATAGTTACGGTTCTATAATAGAGCACATAAATAAATAAAATGAGAGCTTTTATAGTTTTAAACAAATAAAATTTAATTCGTTTTTAAAGTAGTTCAGAATTTATTCGCAATTTACAGTACCGTTGGTGGCGCTGCTATCGATAAGGCATGTCTACTGACAAAGGGACAATTCAAAATATTAACAATTAATAGCTTGAAAAAAAGCTGTTTTACACAAAAAATAATACTTGAACAAACAAAGAACATGGAAATTAGCAAATGGACGTATCGCAAGAATACTAATTACTGATGTCCCTTTGTCGCTAAAAGTTCAGTGCAAAAGTGTCCCGAGATGGCGTATCGCGTAATGTAAATTGCGAATTATGTTTGAATTCATTGAAATATGAGTTTCTTTGAACTAAGTATTTGTATATTTTATTTCTAGCAAAATGATTCGCAAAATAAAACTCACGGATTGTTTTAAATAAATTTTAAGAATTCAATATTACTGTTTAAGTGTTCCAGTTTCTAATAATTAAGTATAGTGACGAAATTAATTGACTCATAAAGTCGGTCACAATTCTGATAACTGATAACATAACCCAAATTTGTATCAGTATTCGCATTCGTAAAATACAAGCGATTAAATCGATTAAGCATTATGTCATTTACTAAAATTAGTTGTTAATTTCTAGATAAAACCGAGTTAAACCAAAGGAATTACATCGTGTCAATTTCCAACCATTACATCATTCCTAAAACGTGCATTCAGTGCACTTCATTATGAGTTTTATTTAACATACGAACATACCATGCCATGATACATTGTGACATTTATTACTTTTGAAGAACTTTATGCAAATTCGCACAAATATGCAAACCAAGCTCAGCAATAAAGGTGTTGAAATAATTATGTTAATTTAATAAATAAACTACGAGCAGACTGTATGACAATCCAGTGGTATAAAATTTAGTTTAAAGTTATTCAATGGGAAATTTAAATGCATAGAAGCAACTTACATATTGCAGAACTTTTGGTTTCGTTGATTTGTGGTAACTATTTACTTATGATGGATTAAAATAAAATTCATCGACGAGGTTGCATTGCAACAAGGAACACACGCCTTATAGTCCAGTCAATAGGTGAATCAATCTACATAAAATAACGTAATTTGGGTGATTTGTTAGAGGGGTGTATTCTGAGCATAATGCCGGATTTGAGGGGTTCCTCGAGTGTCAGTGGCGCCGCTATCGCGAGTAAAGCGTTTAGGCAAAAAACAGACGAAAATACGGAAGTTTGTGAATTTCTAACGAAATAACTCGACAAGTATTGGTGTCGGAAAAAAAAGTTTCGAATAAAAATGTTAGAAAATTCAATTTATAAGAGAAAAGCTCTCTATAGTTTTTTGTGTTAAATGATTCGTTCTCGAGATATCGAATTAAACGCGTTACTGGCGATAACGGCGCCACTGACTCTCGAGGACCCCTCAAATCCGGCATTATGCTCAGAATACACCCCTCTATCAAATCATACTATCATCCAACTTACGTTATTTTATGTAGATTTCGACTTATTTTTCGATAGATTGACTGGACTTTTATTGAATTAATGCTTCAGATTACGTTGGTCGTAAATAGGATTTTGAACTATAGCTTTGTTTTATTTAAGAAACAATAATAACAGAAGTCTTGAATTTAATATGGAATAATTTGAAGCAAGTAACCATGGAGTGCGTACAAGTACGTGCATTGTATACACAAGAAATCAAATAGTAAAAACAAACACTATGATGGAATAAGGATATTAAACGAAAGACTAAAATTAAAAAAGGATGATATAGAAGTGTTTAGAAACAAAATTTGTAAAAAACGCAAAGAGAGAAATCTGGGAGAGATGTGGAAATGAACTGGAAGAGGGCAGGAAAATGGGAAAAACTTATTTCGGATGTTAAAGAATTTAAGACAAGAAAAGAGTGTAGAAGTACAATGTATAAAAATTGAAATTTACTGAAGAACAATAAGGTAATCGAATACCTTAGCTAAGTACTGGAAGGGTCAATGGAAATAGATGAAAATGTAGAGGATTTAACAACACAACAGACAAGGTTTGAAGCATGAAGTCAGGGAAGAGGAGTTCAAGGAAGCTATTAGGATGATAAAAATGGTAAATCTGCAAGTATAGATGGGTTAAAGTTGGAAATAATAAAGTATATGGACATGGAAGGAGAAACAAGGATGATAAAAATGGCAAATCTGCAAGTATAGATGGGTTAAAGCTTAAATGATAACGTATATGGACATGGAAGGAGAAAGGGGAAATGGCTAAACAGCTATGCTTATTCCACTACACAAAAAAGGGGAAAAATGCAGTATGGGAATTATAGGGGAATATCCTTATTATGCGTTCCTAGTAAAGTATAAGAAAGGATACTAGAAAGGAGACTCATATTAATTGTACCAACATTGGAAGAGTCACAGGCATCTTTTAGAAAGGGGCGTAGTATACAAGAATGGATTTTTGTGTTAAGGCAAATCTGTGAAAAAACGATAAGGGAAGAGGAAAACATACAAACGTTTGGCGTTTGATTCAGTGGACAGGCAATATGGGAAATTCTACAGAAACGAAGAGTACCCAGCAGCTTGATAAATGCTATAAAAGTTATATATGATAGAACTAGCAATGTGATAAGAGGGCAACAATTTAAATCGATGGAATTTAGCACCAAAAAAAGGCACGACAGCTTATTGGGCCCAGGAAATGGCTCAATAAGTTACCTTGCCTAACACCTTTTTTTGTTTACGTGTTGGATATTTCAAAAACATTAAAGGAAAACACGAAGGGAATTGTTGTTGGATACAGAAAACTAAGTTAATAGTTAAATAGCTAAGGTATGCAGATAACCTGATACTATGCGCCCCAACACGAGTTTCGTTAGAAGAGAATATTGTGAAGTGGAAAGAGGAATTAGAAAAGTATGTGTTTGCGTGGAAAAGTCAGAAATGATGACAGTATGCTTGGGGAAGGAAAAAAAGGATAGGTAAACCTGGAATCAGAAATTAAAAAGAGTGAATAATGTAAATATCAGGGATGTGTGAAGGCGATGGTAAATAAATAATAGAATTACATTGGCAAACAAAATATACTATGCATTGTTAAAAGGTTTCATAAAGAAAAAATAAGTGAGCTAAAAGACCAAAGTTAAAGTTTATCATTCTATATTTGTACCCCCCGTCCGGTAAAACGCAGAAAATTGGATATTGTTAAAAAGGCATAAAGGTATGAGCCAACAGTTAAGCTGGTGGGATCATATGAGAAGAATGCCGGAAAGCAGGGGAATGAAAGTAAAGAAAAAAGAAAGAGATAGCGCAGTGTTAAACAACAGGAATAGTGCGTAAAAAGAATGGAAGATAGAAAACGGTGGATGGAATTTGTCAAAGGAAAGATGAAACCAAACTTAGCTGAAACCACTATACAGGGAGTTCAAAGTTATCTGCGCACTATTGCTATCTTCGTTATTTTTGGAGCTACAGAGTCGGTTAAATTAGCAAAGATACAGTGATTTTTCCGCTGATTACAATGCTTCACACAAAAAAACAATTGCGCATCACATTTCAGAGCCAACTCAGATAATTAGATTTTTTTAAACGGAACACCCTGTATATTTATATAGCAGTCGGTAGAAAATGAAATTTTGCACAAAATCTTCTTATACTACTATAACCCAGAAATGAAAAACAAAAGAGCTACGACGACATTAATACAGGTCACCGCACATGTGATAACTTTGTTAGTAGAGAAGCTACAGTGTTGGTCAATACATCAAAAATGTGTAGT
>JAFFZR010027690.1:0-20979 GCA_018397195.1 Lethrus apterus | reverse complement strand
TTCTAATAGTACAACCGTAAGATGAAAGGCCAAATTTTAATATAAAATAAGTAAATGAGTATCAAAGTAATCAGTTCGAAAATGCGACTGGCAATTGTTTTTTGAGTATGCCATTGTAATCAGTAGAAAAAACTCCACATTTGTGATGTATTGACCAACACTGTAGCTTCTCTACTAACAACGTCATCACATGTGCGGTGACCTGTATTAATGTCGTCGTAGCTCTTTTGTTTTTCATTTCTGGGTTATAGTAGTATAAGACGATTTTGTGCAAAATTTCATTTTCTACCGACTGCTACATAAATATACAGGGTGTTCCATTAAAAAAAATCTAATTATATGAGTTGGCTCTGAAATGTGATGCGCAATTGTTTTTTTGTGTGAAGCATTGTAATCAGCGGAAAAATCACTGTATCTTTGCTAATTTAACCGACTCTGTAGCTCCAAAAATAACGAAGATAGCAATAGTGCAAAGCCTTGATTAACCTTCAATGTCGGATAGCATATGTCCGGCGGTTACTGTAATCCGATGTTGCGGTTTTAATAATTAGTTACTAATCAATATGGTAACATTAGCATATATTCAAAAAAAAAAAAAAAACTACCACATCAGTACATAAACTCCGCACGTCAATTCCAGAGCGACTTTGATATGATCTCGGTACAATGGACAAGTGGATCGCATTGAGGAATGTCATATTCATGTAGGGATTCCTAAGAGACAGGCTCTTTACCACGGTTCACCGATCTTACGGTGCGATCCGTTTCAGAGTGCCGATTTCAATGCATCGAACGAGTTGCCGCTCTCCATAAACAAAACGTGCACTACGAGCGAGCGAGGGAACGAAAAAAGTTTGGAATATGTCAAAAAGCTTTTACGCGCGACAAAAGATTTTTTTCTCGAATGTCAGATCGAACAAACGTGTGTCCATTCACTAGAATCATTCTAGTTAAGTGGTTTATTGTCACAGTGAGGATGATGGTATTCCGAAACCGTACCTGCCTCGACGATGCCATTCTTTCGTTCTGTTTCACTTTTTGTTTCGTTTGTTTCTTCGATTTACGAATGTCGCCTGCCTTTTAAGGCGTGACGTAAAGGTTAAATTAAAATAATTCCATCGTATTAGAAACTATCGAATGGTGTCGATTAATGTTTTGAAAAATTGTCGATCTATAATTTTTATAAATAAAATTGACGATTTGTGGCTTGAAGAAATTTAAAACAAAAGAAACGTGAATAACAGCTTGTAACAAATTTTGCAAACGATATGTGCAACCCAGTTGCAAGGAATGGTTAACCAATCTCATGGTAAGGCTGCCTATTAGTTTAAACTGTGGATTGTAAGAACCATTCCGTAAAATTCGAAATAAATCTAAATGCACTTACTTTTTACTTTTACTATCTAATAGGAGTTTGAAAAAACCAAAATCAATGTCAGTGCTCGCACAATTATTCAAATTAAAGCGATGGAAATAGACTGTGTAATTCGTAATGTTATTGACTACTTTTGTTATTGGTTATTATGGTAATGGTTTTGTATAAATTATACAAATATAAATTACACAATTTGGCTTTATATTATCAGTTAACTTAACATGAATGTCGTACACTGCGTAGTTTGTTTCGTGCCCACATTTTATTCAAAATGACGTAAAACTTTCACCAAAATTGTAACTGATTAGCCATCTAATCAAATAGTATCCTGTTCAAGATATATTTATAAACTAAGTGAACTAACGTTTTACTATAGAGTTTCAGTCTCAGAAGATTATGAAGGGAAAATTTATGTTTTTCATAAAAAGAAAGCGTTCTAAAACTCATTTTGTTCTTAAGTTAAAAAAGTAATAATGTTTTTTATGGATTATGATTGGTTGGTTTTGAACAGGCTGTGTTGAATTATGTCGAGTTTAAATATATTCAGTCCAAATCAACAACCACTTAGGCACTTAAAAATCCTGTTTACCAGCTTAATTTAAAAAAATCTTACAATATTAGATATTTCGTTTCTTCCCTTCGAAGAATTTTCATGAAAATCTATTTCAAAAGGACAAATATTTTACAAAATTTAATTTATTGAAAAAGCCAATTAAACTAACAATGTTTTGAGAGCTTTTTTCCTGTTGAAGAATTTTCAAATCACAAAATCTCAATCCAGTGATTGACATTTTTTGTTTAAAAGCTTTAATTTTGCCCAATTAACTATAATATCTACTTACATTAAATGCAATCTTTTAAACGATTGGAGAATTTTCTTTTATTTAAAAAAAAAAATATTTTAAAGAACAGAAATTTTCCAAAATGATCGAATTTTAAAGTTTGTTTAAATTATTCCAAAAATTAACAATTTTTGTTAAAATGAAACCCAATTTTCTATCAATTCAATTTTTGTCTTGTCTTTTAAAAAATTCCAATTCAATCGGATGACTCTAACCGATATGAATTTTTCCAAATTTTCTTAATTTGTAGTCATTTCTTCACGTCCTTCTTGTAAGGCTGCGCCGAAATTCATGATTTCAGATCCAACCTAACTCAAAACGGATTTATTTAAAAAAAAAAATGATAACTTCAAGTAAAATTTTGAAACCAAAGAACAAACGAACTTCAAAATGATGATTTTATTAAAATTTTTCTATCACATTCAGTTTTTGTGTTGGTGAGGAATTTTCTTTCGTAAAAATTTCCAGCGGATTTTTTTTTTTTTTATTTCTGTTATTATCTGTTTCTATTATTTTCCCAATTTTCTTAATTTCGATTCACTTCTTCATGTCCTTCTTGAAGGCTGCGCCGAAATTAAAGTTGGATGTCTTCAGTGTGATTTCAAATCCAACCTAACTCAAAATGGATTTATTTCAGTCAGAAAATTAGAGGTTAACTTTAATAAAAAATGAGTCTAAAAACAATAATAAATTAAACAAAAATATAAATTCAAGTAAAATTTTGAATCCAATCGACAAACGAACTTTTCCAAAATGATGATTTTTATTACTAAAATGGAATGAAATTTTCTATCACATTCAAGCTTTGTGTGGGTGAGGAATTTTCTTTCGTAAAAATTTCCAGCGGATTTTTTCGACAATTTCTATTATTGACTACTGATTACATTGGATAACGAAAGGATTTAATTAATATAATTGAAAATAAATTTCTGACCGTTACGTAAGAGGAAGAAAACATGACCTACCTAATAAAGAAAAGTTATAGACTGCAATAATAAAAAAAAATTAAATGACACACAGATCAATGTTTATAAATTGATAGCTAAACAGAGAAGATAAAAAAGGATAACCGAAGAAATTAACTATGGCGTTAATAATATATCGAAAAGCTATTAAGAGAACACGTTCAGCATAAATCCCGATTTAAATTAAATTCTCATCGTATTTTCCCATAAGAACGTAACTTGTAATATATAGGTCCCATTTTTTTACTATTTATTTACGTCCGTATATCGGATAAACTGCGGGCGATTTTATTACAAAAAAGTCTCACTTTCTACGACGCGGCCTGTAATTATAGACTAAAATCGTTCGCGGTCACAATACGAACGGGGCGCTGCCCCGACGGCCCGTGAAAAACGGCCGCCTTTACCGTCCACGAAAACCCGTGATGTTGGTACCGACTATATCGGAGTTTATAATAAGTAACGCCTACCTATTTGGAATTTGATTTACGATTTATGGGCAGGTGAGGGGATCTGTGATGACCCCTAAACGAAGGGGTTACATTTCACCTGTCGGCGTCTATAGGAATTATAATTTAACTACTTCCGTAGCAGATGTCGCCACGTGCGCACGGAAACTCTTCAAACTACCATCAAAACCACAATATAAATAAAAAATGATTCAATGATTTTTTTTTCAAAATTTTTTTCCGACATTTAACTCACTGTATATACATACCACTGAGACATCTTTGTATGTAGTTTGTCGTCAAATCATACGATACGATAGTAAATACCTAATTGTGTGGCAATTTTGTGAACTATTGTCGGATTTATGGCAATAATTTTCATTTTTATGTTAGCTAGGACTTTCATTGAGATTTTTAACTTTTAACTGTTCTTAAATTAATCAGATCGGGTTTCTTCTTCTTCTTATAAAAATGTATTTATTCATTAATTGATAAAATAACACGTATATAAATATTAATAAATATTATGTTTGAAATTAAAATAATTTATATTTCTCTTGCAGAGTTTACAAAGCGCGGCGAGAAGGGCCGGTACGAGTTGCGCAAATTGCAAGACGACAACCACGACCCTTTGGAGACGAAACCAAAACGGCGAACCCGTCTGTAACGCCTGTGGACTTTACTATAAACTGCATAATGTAAGTATTACCCGTTATTTTAATTCCTCGCCTTTATCATTCGCTATTGTTATCGCTTTTTTTCGCCCACACGCTCACGCACACGGAAAACTCACGCAATTGTGTATGAATTTCTCAAGTAAATCAACACGGTGACACGGTGTAGTTATTTGGTTATTTGTAAACCCTGAAAGTAATTTTTAACTCGGCGTCATAATGGCACATAAATATTCCACAAACGAAGAAGGTTTTGTTTCTGCAGTTATTCCTAATTTATTCCTCGTGCGTTTTTATTATTTTTATTATGAACCGTTTCATACTACCATATGTTCAGTGGAACAAAAGAAAAAAGTTTATATAAATCATTCGGATAAGAGCTTAATAGATATTATTAAGCTAAGTAATTATTATAAGTTAATTAAGATTATCTGTCGCGTATACGCCAAGTGAAGGATTTTATCTATTTTTTATCGATTTTTTTTTTTTTTTTTAATGTGTTCAGAAGGTCTTATCTATCGAGTGGTTTAATTAATAAAACGCTAGCTATCATTATATCATCTGGAATAATGGAATTTGAAAATTTCAAGTGGCCAAATTTGTAAACACAATTACGTGAATTTGATCTTAAATATTAAATTAGAAATTGTTAAGCTGCTCTGGATCAAATTTTTGCTGAAATGTAAGGTTTAGTACGTAGAAATTAGATCGTAACGGGCATTCTAATCGCGTGAGATATCGATCAGTTTTCATTTTTGTATCGTTTAGTTCGTAAAATTTTATAAAATGTTTGCTGAGAAAGTCTTGATGCAGTTGAATTTGAATTTGAGAATTAACGGGGTAAAAGCTTGTGATTCTAATTGAAAGTACCTACTTTATTAAATTTCTGGTCTAATCAACAATGAAAAATTTTTGTTGTTGATTGGTCAGGCTAAGTTCGTACTTGATTTATTATTAATCGATAGTAAGTCGCTTCATACTTTCACCGTTTATTGAATGAGTGAAAAATCTTTGTGCATTGAATGTGTGTGTTAAGGCGTTGATTGGATCAATTTTTGTATAAGATCTGAATGTCTTTATGAAACTAGCGTCGTCTTGACAAACTTTTTCAAACTTTTCATCATTATACTTCAAATACAACTTATACAACATTCATAGCTAGTGCAATTAATTCGTTAATTTATTCATCTAATACATAAAGTACATAAAGTATAAAAAGTACCGTTCGGCGATACTGATTTTATGTGGTAATTTATTTAAAGTTCCTGTTTGTACATATCTGATCAAATTTACCGAGTTCATATCGATCGAGTGTGTTTAAATTTTTATTTTATTTACCAAAGATAAAAAAATCAAAGTATTGTCGTTTTATCTAATCTGTTTCAATGTTTTGAAATAACCAGCCATATAATTATTTATTTAATTCATATTGTAGTTGGAATGTAATTTTTGCGGAATGAATTAGAATTATGATACACAAACACATTGAAATTATGTATTTTGTTAACAAGAAAATTGACACATAACGATATATTGATTACACGATGAAATATGTGAAGTAGTTAGACTTCACCTGGCTCATTTGCAATACACCTGTTCGTTTATTGCTAATATAATAATTTACATTTTCACATTTGTGCAAATATTTGAACAGAAACAGTTCGCACGTAATAAAACGGTAAATTGAATCGATGTTAAATTTTTATTATTAAAGTATTGTAATCAGTTGTATGAATAACGACAGAAGGTAATAATTGTGGTCAATTTATTTATTTTCTGATTACAGGTTTTTACAGGGTACTTTATATTTTAACATAAATCCAAAAACAAGTTCCTGCATCAAAATATCAATTATATCCAATGATAAGCAAAGATTTTTTGAAATGGTGTATACGTTACTTTATATTTTAACATGTATTACGACATCAATTTATCCATTATATACAATGATAAAGATTTTTTTATTAAATGATTGATATAAATAAGATTTGTGTTCAATGTCAATAACCTATCTCTAACCACTAAACATATGACAAGAAAAGTTTCTTGAAATTTAGTGTAAGATTATTAAATTTTTAATTTATTAAATGTTTTGAATGAATATCGAAAATTGGAAAATGGAGTGGCAAAGTTTTATTAATGATTAAAAATGCAAATTATCTTGTTTTAATTTGAACGCACAACGTTTGAAATATTTTATTAACAAAAAATAATAATAATAATGTTTTGTATTAAATATTTACAAAACAGAACAAAAAGAAGAGAAAGAAAGGTCAACAATATCATAAATACACAATCAATTGGTGAGAATCAGAATTAGATAAGACTCGTAACTGTTAAGTCTAACCACTAATTATAAAATAAAGAATTATACACTAATGTTATGCCAAAAAAAAAAAATAATAATAACTTAACGTACAATATAAACGAAAAACATCCAAATTTTATGTTTGCCTATATTCATGGAAGATACACACGTAACTATGAATACAAATAGCGAATAATAGCGATGAGTTAACTTCATGGAATGTATTTTCAGTTATCTCAAAATTTCTTAATTTGCTGAAAAGTGGGCGACATTCAACCTTAGTAAGTTATCAGGGACCTCACTGTAGTTTTTATAAATACGAAACGGGAACGATCTTTCAAATAAAGAAGTTTTATGTGGCGGTGGAGGTATTTTTCCACGAAATCTGGTTGTCACGTTGTGAACATCCGACCTGAATCTGAATGTTTTGTGCAGATACGGTCAGGACGAAACACCCTCAATATCTAAGAATCTAATTTTTTCTTAAAATCCCTGAAACATGTAAACTTTAGATCGATGGGGGACAACTTTTGGCGAAGAAATGATCTCTATGTCTTCAGCCCCCTAACCGCAGGGGTGCCAACCATAAAAATTCTAAACTACACTAGGGGTTAAGTGATACCTCATGTGATACCTCGGTGTATCAATTTTTGAAATCCATAGATTCGTTTTCCAGAAATTAGCTTTTCAAGAAACTAAGGTACAGCCCAAGGTTTCTAGCTTGAGTTACAATCGGAATTGTTGAACGAGAAATATTAACTTTTTTTTGACAAATTAGCGCAGTTCCTTGAATTGCCAAAGATGAAAATGTTAAGAATATTTAAATCATGGTTAATTTACCCACAGCCGAACGTCATTCGAAAATTCGAAAACTAATAGAGTTGTGTATCGTCCGCATATGAGAAGAATTTGTTTATAAATTTTATTTATAAACTACGACGTGTAAATAGTAAAGAGTAAAGATCCCTGTGGGACTCCCTGTGACACCAATAGGTGAAAAATATTCGCATCTAGCTGTACACTTTGTCCCCGATTGTGAACTTACCTTTAAATTTGATCAATAACCATTTGGAGTAAATAGTAATAATAATAATAGAAACTAAGGTCGAGTTGCACCAACGCAAATTAGTTAATCTCCGATTATTTTCTGTAGGACCAATTATTATAACAATAGTTATGACAATGGTTTCTATAGAAAGTAATACTGATTAAATAATCGTGGCTTGGTGCAACTGGGCATAAAAGACACAACAAAAAAAAATGGGATTATATTATAAATATATCATCAAAGTACTTATTTCTGCGCATCTGACATACTGAGATTTTAGACAAGGCATTCTTCCTGCAGTTTGGAATGGAGAAAGTAACATAATTCCTAGATGCAATTATTGGTACGTTAAAGTACAGTTCTAAAACTACTACTTTGTCGTTGATTAAATTGCGCAGAAAATAGTACAGCGTTAAATGATCAATTTTGTCGAAACTATAATCTAATAAGACGAGTAACCAGCCCACGATCAGTTGCCTCCAATATGTCATCAGTTACCTTCAATAACGCCGTAATATATGCAAAAGTACACAAATCCTTTAATGATTTGACACACCAAGCTTGACTTGTATGGCTCACCCACAACATTCTTAGGTTAACGTTAGTTTCGGACTTAATTTGTCCTCGTCCTCGACAAATGCTCTGTCAAGCCCCCAGATGTTGACAATTGTTGCTTAAACCAAATACACAGCGCCACCTATCGGCGTGGGCACAGGCAAGGGGATAAGCGTACGAAATGTCATTGTTTACGCCCGCCATCGATAGATTGCGCTGTGCATTTGGTTTAAGCAAACGTTGATGTCTTGTTTTTTTTTTAAATAATTTGTCTTTGCTCTCCAAAAAGATTTCGACTGAAAATTATTTTTCGAATTATAGGGTTGGGTTTATCATAATGGAATTCATAAAAACTTGTAATAAAAATAAATCTATATTGTAATGTAAATGAAATTTAATTTTAGAAAATTAAATAAATAAAACAAACAGAAAATTACAAACTCGATCAAACAGTAATATTTCAACAATTAAAATTAGGGATGAAATTCTTTTACAGAGGATACGGAAACAGACAACAATTATTACAAGCCAGACTGATGAGTAAGCAATATTCCTATCCAAGTAGTTTTTAATCTGATCTGTGATTTCTTATCCCGAGTTTTAAAAATGTGATTGAAATAAGCTTCTTTTTCTAATCTTGCTGTCGCTGTGCTCAAAATTCTTAAATTTTTTAATAGTCCCAGTCATTTGTACACCTTGTATTCAACAATGTCCTTGCACATAAGTCATTAGAAATTTTCTTAATTACATTATTTGATTCTTGCACACATCAATTTTTTTTAAAAATATGCAATATTAAAAAAATATTCAGTAACTGTTTAATTTTTTAGGTGATTTATAGAACAGTGTGTTTTAAAAGAAAGAGTGAAATGCTTGGCACCGTTTTTGCACAAATAGTCAGACAGTCTGCCATATTAATAACATAATCAGTATTACAACTGTGCGTTGCGGTCACTGTACTGTTGCAATTGTCAAACGTTTGCGATTCTTTATTGTGACCGCCGCGTCGGTTAGCATCACAACGTGCGCTCACGCACGCATTTGCAAAACATGACGACCAACTGTGGAATGTCAGGATTGTCGGTCAAATAATTATGAATAAAACAAAAAGCCCAACTTTATTGTTTATTTACTTTTGTCTTTTAACGACGCATGCAAATTGATAGCGTTTGTGTTTTATTAAACAGTGAATAATTACAAAATATTATGTTTTATGATTAAAATCATCGAGTTCTTCTAATCTTTGATAAATTTAAAAAATGAAAATTTTTAATTTGTAAAAATTAGACTTACCTATAGCTTTTAAATCAAAAAGATTGGAGATTGTGGCTATAAAATATACAAAAAGAAAAATTCTAAATACGTATTTCGGTAACTAAGTTGCCATCCTCAGTAGAAAACCTAAGAAGGAAACAATGTTAACACGCTGGTGAGCTGGTGAAAAGCATATCTTCAAATGTGATACCTTAATTAGCTAGAGACACTAATTTGTGGTAAGGGAATTTTTTTGTTTATAGCTTTTAGTTCGACAAATTTAATACTATTTCAAAATTATTCCTTGTATTGTTCTTTAAACGAAACTAGTTCCCGATTGCAACAATAACTTTCATCAGCAATGTGAGAAACAAAAATAAAAAACAAATATCCAATCAAAATACATTAAGTTGTGATGTATGCTTTCCGTTTCACGGGAAAATAATAACGGGTAACTATTGTTGCGAAAGGAGAAAAGATAAACGATTGCAATAATTAATGTCATTTGCGTCTAATTTATCTGTCGGGGAATGCGTCTGGAGGTTGTAATAACGCTAAATTAGGTTAATTCATTGTTTTAGGCATCTCGTGTGCGCGCGTCTACGAGATTTCACAATTTAAATTACTCCGTAAAAGTGCATTTGTTTTGATATGAATCGTGTATACGTAATAAAGTTGGACGTTATTATTATTATTATTCAGTACTTTAAACCGGTTATAAAATTTTGTGCAAACATTTTTTTGTTATGTTTAATAAATAATTTAATTATGTGAACGCTATAATATTATATTAATGTCTACTTTAGCAATGTAATTAACTTTTTAAATTACGTCGACATTGTAATTATGTTTCCAATTAATTACAATAAAAATCGAAAATATTGACATTTACGTGCGTTTAGTTTAATTACTTGCATTATTTATGATAACTGAATAATGTAATAAAAAGAATTATGTAAATACCTATAGCAAACAAATTTAAATAAATTTATCAAACGAAAAATTATTTAATACGGAAAATGTTTCGAAAATGCACAATAAACTCCATCTAGAGAGCAATTTTGCAAACGAACGAAGAATATTCGAAAGTATTTAAAAAAAATGACAATATTATCAGATAAATAATTCCGAACTATCAATTACAATGGTGACAATCAAATACACAAAAACTTAAATGACTAAATTGTTGGTAATAAAATTGAATGTAAGTAAGTGTAAGTGTTTATATTTTCTCTGATTTTCGTTATCTTATCTAACATAGCTGAGCTGAGAGGACACGGAGTTAATTGATTTTTACTTTTAATTACAGATAAAAGTTTCAAAATGTATCAGTGACGCAAACAAAGAAAAATGCAAAATTAATATTAATTGGCGAATTGAAACGTTTTGCGTTTCTTTTATATTTTATTAAGATCTTTTTTTTAATAAAAATGAAAAATATTAGTATTTTTTATTAAAATGGTTTAAAACATTTAATATTTTATTCTAATGAAGAGAAAATCATCGTTTCTGAAAATATATGATGGAAAAGTAAAAAATATTTAATGACAGGAATGATTTTAATTATTATGGATTCACATTAAATACACAAATCCCTAAACGCAGAAACGAAACTTGTATAAATAAAAAGATATCAACTAACGTAGAAACTAACAATTTTAAGCTTATTCCTTAGGCTATTTTAAAATTTTTTTGTCCTGGGATGATTTTCGAAATGACGCTTTATTACGAAGATACAGGGCGATAATAGTTCGAAAATACCATTAGTTTAACCGTAGATTTCATACCTTGTAGATTACATTTCCATTGTTACGTTTCATTTTCTGTCTTTGAATGTTTTCTAAATTAATTGCTTCTCATAATTAAAGTTTTGTTAGTGAAGTTATCTAATATGAATTTTACCTATGGAATCTTTACATGTAAGTAATACAGTTTTGTTTTTTTTTCAAAAAGCTTTAACGCCCCGTGTCTTCAAAAAAAAAAGTATCCTAGGACAACAAAATCTTAAAGTAGCCTAAGGAATAACGCCCTGAGTTTTTGCCGCATGTTTAATAAACATATATTATTCATTTTATTATATTATTTATTGCATAAAATCAAACTTCTTTTAAGTAAATATTCTATATATTCTCTCTTAAATCTTTCACACACAACGACACAAAGAAACATTCATCCCTATCTCGTTAAATTAAAAGAACCGTGTACGTTCGTAACAAACAATCCGTCCATAAATTTCCTCCTAATCTAAACGTTAAATCTGGTGTAGTTCCCCCTAAATTTCGTCGATGATTTCAACTCTGTGATTAAGCGAACCGATGGACCGACATGACAATGTCTACCAGAATTGTCCCGGACTTGCCGAAATGATACTTTATACACACAATGGAGCAGGAAAACTCGGGGTGTTTGTTACGATGTTGTTACGTGTACATTGATACTCCTAAATTGAACCACCCCGCCTTCGTATTAAACGTTATTTTTCTTGCTTCGAATGTTTCTTTGTGTTTATTTTGAATAATACGCTTGGGATAAGTTTATGTAACGATTAGGTAGTACGCATTTGTGACGTAATAAATATATTTATAAATATACAGTGAGGACAAAAAGTAAGGAATATTTAAAATAAAAACGAACTCAACCGGTTTTTTAAAAAACGCTGAAACAGGTCGATTTTTGATTTCAAAACTACACATTAATATGTGCGATTCATCTTCCGACTTTCATTTGTTTTGTAGTTATGACGTCATCACAAAAAAAAACAAATGAGAACATAGATTTTTTTGTGGAATCCGATAGTGATTTCTCTACCCTTTATGACCATGCAAAAAAATCATAAGGTTGCACTAAAAAAATTCTGAGAAAAATCGATCTCAAAATTTAATGTTGGGTGAGATTAAAGTATGGAATATTTTAAAAAAAAGCTAACTCAACCGGTTTTTTAAAAAAACTACAAAACAAATGAAAGTTGGAATGTGAATCGCACATATTAATGTGTGTTTTTAAAAAATAAAATCGACCTATTTCAGCGTTTTTTAAAAAACTGGTTGAGTTCGTTTTTATTTTAAATATTCCTTTCTTTTTGTCCTCACTGTATATAAAATGTATTTTTATTGGAAAATAAAATCTTTCTTGACAAATAAGTATAATAATAATAATAATCTTTATTGTCAGACAGATTAGTTCATGCAGGAGGAAGATAAGAAGTTATATTGTTATCGATATTAGTAAATTGTTACATTTCTTTAATTTTATAATTTTCAAACAATTTAGTTAACTTACCTTTAGCGTTGATAAATACGTAGATATTTTATGTTTCCATTTTTGAGGTATTTGGTAGAATAAATAAATAAAAAATAAACAAGTAAATAAACGAGCAAACAAGTAAAATAGAATACGATTACGGAGCGAACCCAACTCAGCCAGTTAAAATATTAGGTGGGCCTCCTATTTTGAAGCATTTGGACCTAGTACATTACCATATGGTACTCCTGATTTATAAGGGTTTCAAATGAGATTTCGTGATATTCTTGCAACGGCAGTCTCTTGATATATATTGCACTTTTTCGTGTTCAACTGTCCAATGGTAATATGAGAGTTCTTATTGTTGTGTTTTTTTTTATGGTGGTTTTTGGAAGGCAGTTTTCAACGAATTTTGGCATCAAACTGAATGCATTTCTTTGTAATTTATTCCAATTTTGCTAATTAAGTGTTTGCATATTTTCATGTCGTTGCACAGCCTAAATATGATATTGAAAGCATCGACGAAATGTTATTGCTTAATCTGTACGTTTTTAAAAACTGAATGTGCTATTAGGCTATAGGAACCAATATACAAGAACCAATGAAAAATAAATGACCAAGAATAAAGTAAAACTTGTCACTTTCATCTAGTCTTGCAATAGATGACGAAACATTAAATATGAAAGCAGGAATTCTCATCATTGATTTTAAGTTAGGATTAATTGCCGATATTTAATATTAAATGATTATAAAAAGATATGTGATTTTTTTTTTTAATTTTGTTTTTTTCTTGAACAACAATCATTAAGAAAAAAGACCCGATTGTTGAACTCATCAATCAAAAATAAAATAACACAAAACGAACGACAATAAAAAGGAATTAATTCGAATGGTAGGTTGTGATTGTAAGTTCTCGATCATAATGACATGTTCTCGCGACGGAGCGCGTATGTGAGGGGCCGCAGGCTGGTCGCCAGCCAGTATATCATACCGGTCCTCACGCCCACTTTAAACAACATCGTTACCTAACAACAATAACAATTTGTTACGGGAATAGCTCGCTCCGTAATAAGCAGAGCAGATCGGGTCAGATCTCCCGATAACGCTCCGCAGCTCCCTACTGGAAATCGTTGCAGTTGCCCCCTCCCCCCGCTTTCACCCCGTTTGCCTCCGCAATTGATGGAAATTCTGAACGTAATTAAGCGTCCGAATATGCATACATACGAACGGCAAAACGGAAACGTCTGATGATCCGTATTGTTGAATTACGAAAATTTGTTATGCGTTTTCCCTATTTTATTTCTATAATCTGAAGTGAAAATAAATACATGTATATATAAGAATTTATTATACAGGCTACAAGGACGTATAAGCGGGATTTATAATTCAATTATATATTTAGAAAGATAGAGATAAATACTTTAGAACAAAATTAAAACGCAACTCTTCAAGTGTGTGTTAACTTTTTTTTAAATATTATATCACTTCCGGTATGAGCGGAAATTGTTTTTTTTTTTTTTAATGGCAACGCAGTCACTAACACCCCTATAACAAAATCGTGTGTCATACACACCAATAAAACAATAATAAATTTGTTTTTAAAACAACAATTTTCAATGGCTTTTATTTATACAAATTTTCAAATTGTTGGTCTTTTCAAAATAGTTTTCAACATGTCTACGAGCCGCGATAAAAAAATATTTTAATGTGTTTTTTTTTTATATGGAAGTTAGGAGTGATAAATAGGCAACAAATTTTCAAAAGTACTGTCTCGTCATTTAAAAAATTTCCATTATGCTGGAAATCTGGTTGAGAAATCGCACACAGTTAAAAATATTTCTTTCTATCTTTTTAAATAATTGAATTAATAAACCGGCGTGCGCACGTCCTAAGGCGTCTGTTTAATGTTATTCACAAACATGTTAAAAACAATTTTGAAAAGTGTGTCTTTTCCAAGGACCAATCATTTGAAAAGTTTAGAATCCATGCCTTAGAAACCATCATAGAAGATAACTGTATATAAATTTATATATTTTTTGTCGGTGTCTTATTTTGTGACACATAATTTTTTATATGACTGGTTAGGAGAGAATAATTTCCGCTTATACCGGAAGTGACATTAAAATATATTTTTAACGGGCGGTTGGAAAATTGCACACAGTTTCTAAATAATAAAGAATAATAATTGAATTATAATCCCGGCTTATAAGTCCTGGGACACCTGTATAAACGAAAAATATTCCCCTCACTGTAAAAGTATTAAGATGAATTGGGTTGGGTTGCGTTAATCGTAATATGTAATAATGTGAGAAAACGTTTGAGCGACCATTAAATTAAAAAAAATTCTCCTAGTGTCCCAGTTTCCTTGTTATAATTAAAATGTGTAAAAATTAAAATCATATGAGAATTCATCTTCGATACAATGTTCCATTATATGAACCAACTTTTGAGATGATATCATGATTTTAAGGGTATTTTTTGCATAATTAGTGAAAAAAAATGTAGGAGTAAATTTTTCCAACGCCTGCAAAATTTTTAATTTTCATTATTTTCACCTGCATTGAGGTTCATATTCTTAGAAAATAAGTTATTAATGTAAAATCAAAACCTTTTTGATGTCAGATGAAAATCGGAATGGCACAGGGCCCGCAATTGGAAAACTATACTTACAACCCTCAGCAGACATCAGTGCGAAATTTTGTTATTTTTGGCTGAAATTATTCAAAAAAATTCACATAAGTTTTTCGAAATATAAATAAGATGATGTCAAAATTTGATTGAATTCTAATTAATTCTTCCCACCAAAAAAAAAAAAACTAAAAAATCAATGTCAATGCCTCCTAATGTGGTTTCCCCCTCTAATAATTAAAATGAGTAAAAATTAAAATCATATGAGAATTCATCTTCGATACAATGTTCCATTTTTCGAATCATATAATCAAAACCGCAAACCGACGATACGAAAATAATATTTAAAATAACCGGTGGCCGACGTTATGCCAAGCGTATATTTTCGTCCGACGCTCATAAAGCATAACTCTAATTCAGACGAGATTTGAGTTCAGATTGTGGACGCAGTGAAAAAAATGAAGCGAGATTATCTCCGACAGTGAGCTTCTGTGTGCCGTTCGCCCGAAGCCTAAATAGCTCAATGAAATAAGTCAAAAACGTATTCAGTTATCACCTAAACATCTATGCACTCGAATAGTATTTTTTCAAGAAAATCGCGACGACGACGACATGGCCAGATAACGTTTTATTGCTGGTGGGAGAAAAACGGAAATTGCTCCGTAGGGATTTACTTTGTTTTTTTTTTTCCAAGATAATTGATTATTATTAATATGGAAGCCGATCTCCTGCGGCGTAAATGTTAGATAACTAACTGATCTGTCAACTACCTGGTGCTACCAGACTCACGTTCCGTTCGATTCTACATAATTTTATTTATTTTCTTCAATTATCTTCTTTTATCTTATTTATTATTTATAAATGCAACAAAGTATTCCTTGGTGCGATTTAAGTTTGAGTTATTTTCTTTTAACTCATATCAAGAGATGACAGAATTTTATTAATAATAATTTTATAAACATTTAAACTCTGCTTATTCAATTGAATTATTTTTAGAGTGAAGTTGATTCACTCACAATGTAAAACAAAAGAAAAATAAATATTTAAAAATCAATGCATACTATGACCGTAAATTTAAATAAACGTAAATATCGATGAAAAAAGGTTGAAAACGAGAAAAGCGCGAAGGATTGTTGTTGAGTTTTAAAATAAAATTTGTGATATTCTTGTAATAATTTCGTTATAAGCACATGATTATGTACAACTTTTATAAATCTTTAAATTCTTCAAAACGAAAATGTAATTATCCAAGGAAAATTCTTGTTAACTATGGAATTTATACACAGTAGTACCTGACTAGTTTATTATTATTCAATATAATTGTCCTATTTTTAATACGCGTCAACGTAAATATCATAACAGTTAATTTTTTCCGTATACCAGTGTCAAAATTTCAAAAGACTGTTACCAGAGCAACATGATTTATACTAATTGGAAACGGTTCTAGTTATGTTATGGCCCGAGGTGTTATCGTACATAGGAAGCTCGGTTATTCTTAACCCATTTTATACACCACAATAAATGCATTCATCTTTGTTTTGTGCGTTCGTCCGTCCGTCCGTCGAAAAAGCACGTAGGTGCGAGACACATTTTTATTTTGGTCATACGGACATATTCGCGCTGCGTGAGACCGCTTCATAAATTTCGAGTTCAGTTACAGTAGCGAGACTTTCGGATTTATTTGAACGTTTTATTATCTGTCACGGAGCGTGATTATTTTTTCGGTGCGTATCCTTGAAACTAATTTGTTAGCGGTTAATTGGCACGTTTAAAAATGTCTCGATTTGTTTTCAAAAATTTTATTTAAATAATTTACACGGTTAATTTTTTTTTAATTCCACTAACAGAAGCAAACGAATTTATTTTATGGGTTTCTTATTTGAACATTCAGATGAGTACAATTTCAAAGGTTCGATAGTGTATGCTGATCACTACCAGTAAAACAAAGAACTTGTTTCTAATGTCACTTATTTATAATAACGTTATTTTCTTTAAGAAAAGAAAGTTGTTTCCACACAACAATAGCAATCCAACCCAATTGAACCGAACGGTGTTCTTTAGAATATGATTTAATCACGACTTTTAAGGACATTATAAATGCTTGTAAATGAGTTGGATTAGGAGAAATGGATATGAGGAGGGCTTTTACTAAACAAAAAGTTATAAAAACGAACTGGAAGAAATTGAAATATCTTATTAAAATATTTTTTAAATTTAAATACTAAAAATGTGAAGTTTCTACGTTTCAAAAACCTTCGTTTCGTAGAAGGCTTTCTTAAATTTAAATTCATCGTTAAAAAATTGCAATAAAAATCAATGACAGTAAACGAAACCCAACTCAATAATATCAAAGGTTTTTATTGTTTAATGAAAACCTGCCTTAACTTTTTAACATCGGATTTAAAATTCTTTGTTCTGTGATTTTTTTTATCTAAAAGAATTTTCTAAAATGTTCTAAAGAGTTTACGTATATTTTAAATTATGATGGATTTTAAAACCCAATTTTTATATCCAATAATTCTTCTATTTAATCGTTGTGCATTGATTTGATTATAATCCGTGGATATATTTTTTAATATGTTTGGATTAAAACATAATTGTCACATTTTTTTGATTACATTGATATAAAGTAATTCGTAAGTAGAAAATTTGGATTTTTGATCATTTTGTCTTCAAACCAAGTACCTACTAATTGGAAAAATTATATGCGGAAATGTGGCAACTTGTTTGATATCAACGACTTGTGAAATGACCTGATTTATTTGCAATCTGCTCAGAAAACGGCTCCGATTAAATTAACGATTACAAAAATTTTTTGATCTATTGGTTCATGTCCATGTATGGCGCCATGTAAAAGTGCGGAAATCGCAACAAAATTGGCGAATCTGCGAAAAATGTGATTAATTCCTTTGTTTATTATCCAGTTCAGGAATTCTTACCGTCTGCACATGTACTGGATCACCTACTCACCGCTAGATGGCGCTGATCGGCGAAAATGATGGTTTAACTTAACTCGCACACAAAATTTCAAAACAATTTGTAATCCGAATAATGGACAAATTTGGAAAATAAGAAAGATTGTTCCTTAATTTTATGTATTGAAGTAATTTACAAATTTAAACCCAGTGTTGAATTAATCCAACCCAACCCAACATGAAGGAACATTATGATATGAATTCTTGGCTTCCAGGATTGGACCACGTTTGTTGTTGGCTCCTATTTGCCTACGTTTCGCCTATTGTCTTTAGGAACATCAAGCTACTGACATTTTTTTCAACAGCATTCCTGCAGCAACATCTCTGTAATTGTCCCTTGTGACAGTGGACGAAACGTCAGTAAATAAGCAACCAACAAAACCAACAAATTGATTTCAATTGACAACAACCGCAGGAGCGTACGATTTACGTTAAGAAATTTTCTTTCAATTTTTTCTTATTTTTTGGATTGGAGTAAATTTATGAATTTAAACCCACAATGGAATTCATGCCTTGGATTTTAATTTGTTAATTTAACTAAACCCAACTTTTAAAATTAAACATCTCGAAAACAATTGTTGTCCTTCTATACAAAACTTTTCAAGAGAAAGGACATAAAATAAAACATAATTTTAATTGAACCCAATAAGAAAATTTAGCCCAGTATTTCCCTCACCGCTAGTTTTATTGGGTTTTATACGAAATAATCAAATTAGAAAATTGAAAAACTGTATAAATTCTAACAAATTCAGCTGTCGAACAGACCTTAGAGGGCCGTACTCAAAATGTAGAAAAAAGTTTTTCATGAATTTTCAAAATTCTTACTTTTTTGATTGAACAATATTTTAGAACTTATCGAATCAAAATTTCGAAATTTTTGATTTTTTTAAATCTATTTATTTTAAAGACATGAAATTTCCAAAGTTACATAGAGCAAAGTTAATTTGTAACCGCTTTTGCGATGAATTCAAAAATCTCACAAGTACAATGTATAAAAGGGCAATCTTTATAAAGTGTCTGGAGTTGAGTAGATAAGAACCAATCTACTGTAGGCAATGACCCGGAACCGAAGTGTCTCCTATAAGTGGCCCCGGAAACGGTCCAGGCAGAGACAAAACGTCGATGTTTTCCTGTTCGGAGCTTTGTCAGCGTTACACGCACCCTCATTTTTAGATCGAGATATCTTGGTTAATGGCTGTAATTGTACGTCGGGAAACGGCCAAGGCCTACTGCGAAACTGCGCTATTACGCGAAAGAGAAACCGAATCTCTAGTAAATATTTCGACTTGGCCGCATTAACATGAGCCGGATGGTTATTTTCTTAATTAGGTAACTTAACCGCACGTTATACGCCTATTAAAAGTGACACATGACGTTAGTAAGTAGATGCGAGTGCGCAACGACTGTACTCGAAACATGATGCAATTATTATATTGTTATAGCGGGTAATTTAATGACGATGAAATGCGTTTTACTTAAACACTTTGTTTTCGCTAACTTAATATTAAACATTAAAATTCTGACACGAATGCAACGTTTTAATAAGCTTTTAACAATTGCAGAAAACCCACAATTAAAAAATTTTCATTGTTACAGGTAAACAGACCATTAACGATGAAGAAAGAAGGCATCCAAACGAGAAACAGGAAACTATCGTCGAAGAGTAAAAAGAAGAAAAGTGGAGCTTGTTTATCGTTAGGTGGCATGATGAGCGATATGATGAAGCCGTTGGATAGCGGCAAAGGTGCCTTCGGTGGTGGTGGTTTTGGAAGCATGGGCGGTGGTGGTCATCCACACTTAAATCCTGCTTTGCATCCCCATCACGCGATGACACATTGGTATCAACACGGCGGACATCCACAGGGCTTTGTATCCGGACCACCACCACCTGCACCTCCACCAACGGCGTCGTATCATCATCACATGAGCAGTCTTAGCGCGGCTGGATTGGGGTTGGCAGCATCAAATGGAATGGTAAGTTTAAATATAAGTTTGATTATTTTAAAATGAATTGATCAAAATCGTAAATGCTCCAAAGCAGAATATATTTTTGTGTCACGTTGACTAATATTAGTCGAAGGCATTAATTTTGATTTTTGTGACAATCAACCCAATTAAATGCAAACTGTCTGGTGTTTAACGAAGAATATTAAAAGCTCATTTGTTTACTTAAAGGGCATTAACATAAGTGCATCTTCATGTAACGTGTTCCAAAAGTAATGTTTTTGAACCAATGAAGAAACACTTTGCAGCAAATTCTGAAAAATTTCTAACAACTGTAAGTCGATTGTGGCCGCAACCCAAAAGATCACACTATGTGTTCAGGCATAACAAAAGAAGATAACACAAAACAATTAAATAAAATATACACAAATTGCTTGAGGATAATACGTAAACAAATAACAGAATAAAAATTTCCGTTCTACAAAACGGGCCCGAGACTATAGCGACTTTAATTGTGATTTAATCACCAACAAACCATATGTATTATTAAATGGGACAGTCTTAGCTACAACTTGGCGAAAAAAATTCTTTATTAAACACCTTCATTTATTTGTTATGACGTCATCGCCATTTTTTTAAAATGGCAACCTATATTTTTTATTTGTTATTTCGTTATGATTTTTAATTCTGTTTTCAACGGTATACAATTTTAAATAGGTTGC
>JAFFZR010027689.1:0-20982 GCA_018397195.1 Lethrus apterus | reverse complement strand
CCTGATAAACTTATGGAACAAAAATATATAGGGGGGTTGAATGGGTTGAGTTCGCTCCGTAATTAAAGTTCAAAATGGGTACATTAATAATACATTAAAGTCAAACGAAACTTAACGCCGCTAAAAAAGTCTTAAAACATTTCCTCTACATTTAGGAGGAAACACCATAGGTTGGCAACACTGACCGCTACAAGCAACACTCGTAGGACATACAAAGTGATTCTAAATGATTGTGCCGCAATATTGGTCATTCGCCATTTCTTGGTCGTCAAATCGACGTTTGTCAGGACCTCTGAATTCCGTGCAGAGGTCCCGAGTTCGAACCTCGGCTGGTACTACATTTTTCGCTAAATGTAGTCATTAAAGAAAGCGCTTGGCAAGCGCAGCATTAATAATAATGCTTGCATTAATAATAATGCTTGCATTAATAATAATGCTTGCATTAATAATAATGCTTGCATTAATAATAATGCTTGCATTAATAATAATGCTTGCATTAATAATAATGCTTGCATTAACGAATTGAAATTAAATTTACTTTCTTCAAGACAAATTATTATGTTTAAATATATGTATTCTTAATAAAACAATAAAAAAACCAAATGACTTATTTTTTTATTAAAGTATAATAATCACAAAGGTAATATGTAAATAATATAAAAGAATTTACATTACTACGTCAAAATAATAGATAGGTAAATTATTTCCATGTCTTCTCAAAAATTGTTAAATGATAAAATAAAATTATATAGGTGTAATTATATTGCAAAAAAAGTTTATCAAGGTACACAGACATTTTTCACAGTAGTTTATTAATGGTTCTGTTAAACAAAGTCCAAAAATTGAACTGCCAACCTTTATTGTTAAATCCTATAACAATATAATGCAGTAAATGAAAATAAAATATTAACATGTTGTGAGGTATTATAAACAGCACTTTGATATAAAACCAAGTTCGTTTCAAAGAAAAACATTACTCCTTTATTTCATAATTTCAAAAACAAATTCAATCACTACAAATCCACAACGAAAAATTAAATACAGGACAAACACTTCAGTGACCTTTTTTTATTATACAGAAAAACTACCAACTTTCTCTCTCCATAAACAGTATTTTGTGCCAATGGTCTTTCTTCATAACTTACACTTGTAATATTTCTTTTTATATACACACAACGTTTACAAAATGTGTCAAGGAAGCAATTTTAATAGAGTACTCGCTTCCTCAATTTCCTTTAATTACATTAATAAAAATAAGTTCTAATAAAAGCAAGCGTAGTGTGTGACTTTTTATAATATTTATGTATAAATATATAAATAGCCTACATAGTAGAATCACTACTGTAACTAGAACTTGAACTGCTTGAAGCTGATGTATCTGATCCACTAGAAGAACTACTACCTCCAGAGTTATGAACTACTTGAAATAATTGTTGTAAAGTTAAATTTCCTAGAAAATACTCAAACATGAAAATAAAACGATATCGCCATTTTACATTAGTTACCTGCACCAGCTTGATTACCATCATAAGTCTGTTGATCGCCACTCACTAAATTCTGTCTACATATTGGACAAGTACCATGAAGTTCTAACCATGGACGTATACATGGTTCATGATAAACATGTTGACAAGGTAATTGACGAACCTTTTCTTTGAGACTGAAATCTTCCCAACATACTGAACATTGTAACTTACAGTCTACTTGGTTCTGAGATACTTCTACAGTTGGTAATGCATCAATTACCTCTTTTGATAATGGTGGAGGTCCTGAAAGTAATATGTATAAAATTTATACCTTTATTTAAAAAAAAAGGCTTGGTACATAAGCATATACCAAGAATTTTACAATAATCAGATTTAGTTCAGATAAAATAGATATACATATAAACGTGAAAATATATGGAATAATCAATTCAATTTAATCATCTTTTGTGATATTGACACCAAAAAAATAAATTAAATGTTAGTATTTTGACAATCGATAATTTCTTACATTTGTAATTTATTATTACATTGTTTCATAAATAAATATTTAGAGAATGTCTTATTGTATTGACCGTGTTATATCATGTTATGTTTTCCATTTAACAGAAATACATCCGGTAATAAAAACTTATTACTAACGTCTTACCCGACGTATCCATTTGATTCAGAAGTTGAGTAACTATCGCGTCAAGACCTTCACGCCCCCAAGCATAATCACCTGGATTTCCCAAGAAAACCTGCATGTTGCCTCCTCCTCCAAAATTAACACCTACACCTAAATTCAGTATGAAGTCCTGTATTAAATTTTCAAAGGGCGTATGCTGCCTCAAATGTGTAGAGGCCAATCGTGTCAGAGTCCTGAAATGAAGAGAAAAATAACGCATACTCCCAGAAAATCGTCTAATTCATCCTCGCTTCAACATTAAAGTACCCTGTTCAAAAACAAAATGAAAATTTTAGAATCTAATAATTTGGAAAACTTAAAACTTTTACATGAAAAAATTGAAGTTGCATTCTGTATATTTATTATTAGCAACAATATACAAAAACAAAATTAACACATGCACATCTTTTTTTTTTAAATAGCTACATCAAAAAGTTATATTTCTCATAATTGAAAATAAAACACATGAATGTATATCACAATATTGTGAATAATATTTGTATTTGAAAATATATATATGCATGCATTATCAATTTTGAATTTTGTATTTTCGAACCTTGGTCTAATCCTTGAGCGAGGATGAACTGAAGCGTACCTTCGCCTCCTAGTCGGATCTAAAGCATAACGAGCACGCCCAATGTGCCTTTCTTCTTGAGGAATAGATAAGAAATCTAAAGGCCCAATATTTATCTAAAATTATTCAATTAAAGCCCCAAATCCATAGTTTACTATACCTACTCATTTACTTGGTATGATTCATCGTCTGAGTCTGTGACATCGATTATTTCATCCTGATTCTCACCATGTGATTCCAACTCCTCAATAAATCCATTAGAACAATGGGGACACGTGTAATTCTGCGAAATTTGTGGTACTAATCACTATTAATCTTTTACTACAGAAAAAATACTGAAAATACAAACTTGACATACCGTCGATGCCGTTTCAAAATGTACGTTACACATATGACAATAAAACCTTGACGTAGGCCTATCTTCGACGGCGGCTTCTGCCATATTTCAAATTCTTGTGAGAACTTTTGATGTGCTTTGTAGAATAAAATATAATTGACACTTACATTAAACTAAACGCCATTACATACTCTGACCTGTTTTTCTATACAGAAGAATTTTGCAAAATTATATAGCCAACTGTAAAAAAAAAATAATCACCAGTACTCAATAAAATTCTTGCTTTTTATTTAACGTGAAATCCGATTGTCGTTGAATAAAATATATTATAATTAAGTGGATTTTAAAATGAATAATCATGTAATACTTATATAAAAAAAACCATAATCATCTTCACTTTATATGATACATAATTTGACCAATAGATGGTGCAGTTCTTATTTTATTTACAAGAAATATTTTTTCAAGAGTAAAAGATAAGGAAATATTTTATATTTTCTTATATTTATCAATCAATATCAAATCCCATTAAACCAATACGAAAAACAGATAAATAAACGTAATTAATACCATTATAACTTCACACTTGTCAAATTATTTTAACTATGTAATTTTTTATTCTAAAGTTGGCAGGACTGCTTGACGTATAAACATTTTTGGAAGATAAATACATTTTAAATTATCAGTTTTATTATTATATAAGTGTAGGCGCCTAGTTTCAATTATTAAATTACTGTAAATGTATGATGCATGCAAAGATTTATTAATACATTTTTAAATATCTGCCAATGTTTTGCATGTTACGCATACCCCTGAATAAGACTATCGATAAGCAGTGTTTTCCATTATAATTGTACTAGATCTATTACGTTTGAATCAAGTTTAGTAGAATACAGTACGCTTCTCATTAATCTAGTACGTTTTAGTACGTTATGAAAGTTTAGACAAAAAGGTTTCATAATGTTAATTTTTCAGCACAACTCAATTACGCAGCGAACCCAACCCATGTCTTTATCCCAAAACTGACGCGCAAAAATATTACGTTTTTATCATATACGACTTTTAATACGAAATATAAAATTATTATGGCAATACTGACTATCTAACAGTAGGAAATAAAATTACTAGATTTAGGGTACAGTACAATTTTGCTTATAAAGTTATGTTACTTATAGTTATATTTTTGGTTTTTAAAGAAGTTACAACACGTGTTTTTGTATTCCACATGTAAATAAATAGTAGAAGAATATGCGTATAGAAACTTGTTATTTCTGTTCATCTCGAATATATCCCGGACATGGTATACAATTTGTCCGAAATGATTGCAAGGTAAGTCAACAAGACATTTTTAGGTTATGTTAACCAACCTTTTTAGATATTCAAATTTTGTCGATCGAAATGCCACGCCGCGTTTAAAAAGAAGAAAAATCCTCGTAAAACTAAATGGACGAAAGCCTACAGAAAAACAGTTGGTAAAGAATTGGCCATCGATCCATCGTTCGAGTTCGAAAAACGTAGAAATGTTCCACTTAAATATGATCGACAAACCTGGACAAAAGCTGTCACCGCCATGAAAAAGGTCGAAGCTATTAAACAGAAGAGACAAAATGCTTACATCATGCAACGGCTTCGTAAAGGACGAGAACTTGAAGATGAAAGAGATGTTAAAGAAGTACAAAGAGATCTATCACTTATACGCTCACCAGCTGCTGGTCTAAAGGAACGCAAAATGAACGAAGAAATTTTAGAAGATCAAAAGGAAAGTGATGAAGAAATGGAAGGAATTATCGAAGATGGTGGAGAGGTCACTTTATAGTTTGTAGATTTTTGGGTTTTGTTAATAAAATTAAATAATTTTAATTTACTTTTATTATAAGTTAAAAGTTGTATGAGAAATTTGTATCATTTGCATTAATCTTATCACATAATATCAAAGTCGCAAATTCAATTATCTGCAAATCACAATAAATGTATATACGTATAGATGAAAAAATCATTCACTCAAATATTTGGTTATAACCGTCATTGCGGAAAACCCTAAGGCCACTGAAATAAATTGAATTGCACCAGCATAATTTGGAGTATGGCGCTGATGCCATTTTGTCCTTTCCCGTGGTAATACTTCACAAACTGTTACGTATAAAAGTGTACCTCCAGCTAATCCCTAAAGAAAAAAAATTTAATTTTATGAACCGTGAAGATGTACGTAATATAAATATTGCTAATTTACCTGTAAAACTGGTAAAATTATCTTGGACACGTTCTTTGGTATTTTTGTAATAATCATGCCAATACCAATGCCAAGCGCAGATCCGAAAGAAAATGTAATTATGGATGCAAAGTATAGACAATAATTAATTTTTTCAGGTGAAGACAGCTCAGTACCAAGACAAAAGCCCACCACCAATTTATGCGAAGCTATCGCTCCTAACATCAAAAGAACCTGTAAAAATATGATAAGATTTTGTTTAACTGATAACGTTTTCGAAAAATTGTTTTGGGCGTAAATGAGAAAAGTATAATAGCAATAGTCTTTTATTATTATTATCAAAATTATAAATTATAGATAGAGAGTTCATTTTATCCAGTTTATGATATTAATAATAATAATAAATAGCCGTACATTGTAAATTCAAAACTGCTAACGAGTGCTAACTGAAAACACACTCATATAGGTATACAAGGTCATTCTAAAATAAGTCTCACTATTTTAACAGGTGATAGCTGACCATAGCCCAACCCCAAATATGCAAAAACGTCTGTCTTATGTTGAAGGGTGTGTCGGAAACAAATATTTTTGTTTTGAGTAAAATATGAAAATAACGGGCCGTACTTAGAACCTAATGCCCATACAAAAAAATGACATTCGAAAATTTAAAATGAAGACCGCTGTATTTGCGGATTTTGGTTTGGGTTAAGGTCAGCTATCAACTGTTGAAATAGTATATTTCGGAATGATCCCTGTATATATACACGAAGTATATAGAGTAAAAAGTTTCGTAAAAAAAATCCTACCTGCGATGACGATTTTTCTAAACCAACGGCCAGTCCTTCTAATACGGCATGTATAGATAAAGCAACCAGCAATCCAAACATTCCCGTTTGTAACGTCACATAAGATTCATGATAATCAACATGGTGCCTTCGTAAAACTGGTCTCTGGTCATAAATTAAATCATTTTCCATTGGTCCAAAAAAATCTGGATTGTATGGTTGTTGTCTTCGTTCATACAGCAAAGGTCGATTTTCAATTGAGCCGTATGTATTACTAATAGAATTTTCGCTGAAGTTTTGTGATGGGAAATGGTCACTTTGTGATTCCGCATTTCTATTATTTAAAGGTCCATTACCGTAAATTAAGTGTACTATTTCGTCAATAGAATACACGATGAAGAAACCGGTACAATAAATAAGTTCCGCGTATTCTTTATATTTCGGCATGGATTTTCTAAATTCTGGTAACATGTGTACCAAAGAGGTCGATAATAAAACTCCTGCGCCAAAACAAAGCATCGCCGATAAAAACAAAGGCCGACGATGTCTGCTGCATTTCGCAAGAAAAACAGGAAGAAAACCCGCAAATAAGCTTCCCAAGGCCAATGATATTATCGCAGTAACCTTAGCTTCTATTAACTCCATATTGTTTTTTTTTTTTTTATCAAAATTATAAATTCACAAAAAACACAAATAGAATAAAACCAAAAAGCACATTATAAAAATCACGTCGAACTTAGTCAAGAAATGACTATTAACTAATATTGATAAGCTAAATGTTTTTGTTAGGAAATACAAGTGGTATAGGTTATGTATATGAACTTATCTTTATTTCAAGATAAAAGATACATGTGGATAAGAGAAGTGGTAAAATATAAGTAAGAAGTGTAGTGAATTCTAACAACCAATACCGAAACTTCTTCACCATTTGTCTTGCATGCATGCAAATCGTATATGTGCTATTCCATGAATAGGACATCACGTAACATTAATTTTAGCCCACCATTCTCATATAAAATAGATAAAAGATCTGTTAATAAGGAAAAAGATGCCAATTTTTATTATATAAGAAGGTCATTGTCTTGTTTTGTAAAAAGTAAGATTGCATGACAATGTTTTTAACTTGCTAATTTAACGGACTTTCTATCTCTTATTGTTTCTGAGATGCCATAGTGGGCAAAATTAAGTTTCACCCTACCTTTTTTTTCGATTTCAGTAAAAATCAAGCAATATTATGGCAAGTTACCATAACAAATAAATGCTTTGAAATAGAAGTTTAATCAAATAATTTAATTTTATTTAACATAAACTACATATTTTCTTCATCTACACATTGTTTTCGTACAAACTGCAGTTTAATAAATTTTTGATAGTCATGTTTTTGATGGGCTGATGCTGGGAAATAATGCCCCCCTGGATGACTTACGGTAATGGCGTCTTCAAAACAATCTCTCAATATTATACTCATTTCTAAAATGAAAAATAAAAATTATCATAAAGTATTTTAAATATTCATAAACTAAGATTAATGCTTAAAAAATATGTATGTCAGTTACTATTATAAACAAACAACAATAAAATCTGAGAAAAATCATACGGAAAACGAATGACAAAAACAAATGAATATAAAATAATGATTGTCAACATAAAACAATTAAAATATCTCATCATCAAAAAATAAAATCATACTGTACTTTGGAACTTTTACGTACCTGATGGAATTATATCATCGTTTTCACCGTAAATATGTAAACTAGGCAAATTAATAATATCACTATAGTATTTCAAATGTGGTAAACTGCCAGATTTGAATCCAGAAGCAATTATAACAAAATTAAACTTGAAATTAAGCACTAAAAATTTGAATATAATGAAAAATATTTAACTTCTAAAAAACTCACAGTTTCTTTGTTGCAAGTCACATAACAATCCGACAAAACAACCTCCTTGTGAAAACCCTAAAATTCCATCGAAAGGTCCATGCTCCTTAAAAACATCTTCGATGACTTGTATACTTTCTTCAAATCCAATAGCCGGACCACCTTTTCTAATGCCTCGAAATGTTTTATCCTCTCTATTAAAAAACCATCCATATTCCTCTAAACCAAATTTGTTTAATTTTGTAATATTTTATAACTGCAATTACCTGTATCTGGACATTCCTCTTTGTCTATATCATTTATTTTTGATAAATCATTCACTGTAAATACTTTATGTGGGGCTGTTATGTAGGTAAAATCGGCCCATTTACGCACCAATTTCCTAAAAGAACCCGTTTTTTGCTTGAAAACTTCACCATTTTGTCTATAACCATGTATGCATAAAATTTTTAATTTTTGATTATTTTCACAAGTACATTTTTTCGCTTCTGATATATCGCTCATGTTTAACATGTTTAATGATTCGATTATTAATGAAAAAAAGTTAGGTTATGTATTTAAATCGTAGAACATTCTACGAATAACACCCAACAGCGTCCTCTAGCGTAGTGCACCTGAACTATTATCGTTCCCGCGCGAAATATAAATATATATTAATATTCAATTTTTGTATAAACCTTTTTGAAGTTGCCACATATTATTTGATAATGCTATAAGAAGAATTTAATCAATTCTATTCTTATAGTACCATCAAATGAATAGAACTATCTTGTACCTTGGAGTTTCTGTTTAATAAAGAACTAAACTGTAATCAAATCTTTATTGAGACATTTTTAAAAGTGACAACAGATGTTAAAGTATGGAAGGAAAACAAAAAATAACAATATAATATAAATACATACATTCCTCACGAAATATTCTTGGAGAAGCGTTCAGGTCAAATTCTTTGAATTGTAAGTAACATTCCAGAAAGAGGTATTAACATTTTCCATCCTTGTAGCTGTATACTTCAGGTTTTGTTACTAAATATTGGACAATATTTTAGGATTTCGCATTCTTTATGGGATAAAAAAAATATTTTAAATAAATTGATTGATAGCTTTTAATGTAACAATGGAAACTCAATAAAAAAATTAATTTCTCCTGTTGTTTATGCAACTTTACAATACCGCTTTGTTACTATTGCCATCTTACAGAATTTTGTATTACTCGTTTGGGCACAACAGATATCTGTTATTATTGAGACACTAGCGGCACTTTTACTGTTCCGAAAACTAAATGACCAATAGCCAATAGGAAACGAACAGCATTTTGCGTATTCAACATAACACCCACTGATTTAAATATATGAGAAATGTTATTAGTAAGGTAATACTATAGTGAAAAACGTACATTTGATTTAAATTTCAACGATTGGTATACGTTATAAATAATTAGAACATCAATAATTTTGAATTCATCATTTCAATCACAAAAGTTTTTCCTACACGTGTTCATTAAGAATTTTAGAACATGTACAGCCTTTACATACATACATTGATTAATTGAGTGAGAAATTCATATCTTTTTTAATTCTTCGCCGACTTCTATTTCTTTTTCTTGGAGTTCTTTCATTTTTGTGGCGTTGGATCTCGGGATCGATGACCAAACACTCACCTTGCATACAATTGAATATTTGCTACGGCTAAGTTGATAACACTGTTTACCACGTTAGTTTAAAAATAAATTTCAGCACTTTCAGCAAAAATTAAAATATAAATATAAAACCACCGTTTTATTTTTATAACTAAAACATTGATATTACGCGATAATTACTGTTATGAACTTTGTTACTGCCTACCAGTTGTAAATGAACACTCAGTATGACTTATCCATAATTCACAAACATATTTAAAATAAACGACTACAATTTACATTTAAATATATTGAATACATTCATAACAAAATTGTTTAAATTAAATATTATTTTAAAATTACAACAAAAAAAAAATAAAAATACTTTCCTTAAATAAACAGATCTCTAATATGCAACATTATAGCAAAAAAACTAAATACATTCTTAAAAACTCGATTGTTGCTTGTTTATTTATAAAAGGTTGCGAACATTGAAAATGAAAATTTCTACATTATTAAATGTTATGCAACAATTTTATTTAAAAAAGCAGTAAAATATTAATTAGCTAATATACTTAAATAAAAAATCATTAAAAAATGTATAAATACTGAGCAACAATCTTCAACTGCAAATCAACATGCTTCTCATTACAATATAGAAATTATACGGCCCAAAAATAAATTTTTGTTCAAATTGCTCTTAGATCAATCAAGATGGAGTTTTAGACCAAGAACGACTTCTCTCTTTATTAGAGGTTTTCGGCATAGACCAAGATCTCGATCTCAGACTCCTTAACTTACTTGGAGAAATAAATTTTGAACTATCAACAGACTTTTTACTCAAAGACCTTCTTTCTCTTGATTTACTCCTAGACTTAGTTCTAGATCTGTCTTTATGTGATTTTGATCTTCTAGATCTCGACGACCTTGTACGTGATCTTGAGCGAGATCTAGATCGTCTGTCCCTCGATCTGCTCCTTGAATAAGACCGACGTGATCTACTGTACGATCTTCTAGATCTGGATCTCCTGTGATACGATCTGGATTTTGATCGGCTTCGACTTCTTGATCGTGAATAACTTTTATATTCACGATCATCATGTGCATTGCGCAAAAATCTTTGGAAATACTTGTAGTATTCTTCTTGAATTTCTGGTGGGTAGTACTGTAAACCTCTACCTCTTCCTCTATAGTAAGTGTTGAAACCACTTCTAGGTCTTCTATAATTACCATAACCTGACAATCATAACACAGTTAAAATATAAATTTACACAACTGCACAAAATTTATTCAATTTCAAAAAAATTGATTAAAGTTGATAGATGATAACATTAAACCAACCTCTGGATGGGCCTGGAACTGATCCTCTATTACCTCTTCCTCTAAAGCCGTATGGATAATAATTTGAATGACCTCTTACTGGAGGATACAAAGCACCCATATATGGATAAATACCATTTTGTTGAGGAAAAGGATACCAATTTTGATCTGAATATATTTTAGGTTGTTCACTTTCTGTAATAAAACACTAAATAAAGTAACTTGGCAAATATCAAAGTTTAAGCACCTTCCTCCAATGAAATTGACGTATCCGAACTAGAAGACTTACTTCTTATTCTGCACTGATCACCTAAAATTGTTTTTAAAACAGCACGGCCTTCAATAGCACGATGCAATTTATCTTTTTGATTGCGCAGTTCTAATTCTGAGGAAGTTTTATATCTCGACAACTGTAAAATAAAAAAATTAAAAAGAATCAACATATTTTTTCAGATTACCTCATCGTCATTTCCTTTTTGATTTTTTATAAGTGTACCTATGTTCATGTCTTGCTTGTTCTAAAATAATACCATGTACTTTAATACAAACTAATTTTTAAACTCACTTTGATTCTTTTGAATAGCTCTTCCACCAGTCTAATAGCTTCTAATTTTCTTTGTGCTTTAAGAAGTTTCTTCTCTTCTTTAGCTATTTTGTCGTTTATTTCATCAGTGCCGTTCACTTTTAATTTAGCCAAAATTTTCATTTTTCTCTTTTCTTCTCGTTCTCTTCGACGTCTGTCTTTTTCATTTTTTAAATTGATTTCTTTTAACCTGTAAAGTATCAATACAGAAATAACAATTAAGACAACAATATTTATACCTTTCAGCTTGTTCCTTTCTTATAATTTCTTCTTTTTCCTTTCTTTCTTTTTCTTCTTTCTCCTTCTCCTTTCTAATCAATCTCTCCCTAACAATTTCCCTTCTTTTAATTGAGGAGTCACACATATGCTTCGTTCGATCAAAATCAACTTTAATTTTCACTGTATATATTTCATCAACTTCATCATCTTTATGCAACAATTTCATTCCTCGAAATGCATCCATAGTCTTTGTAAAACCAACGTAATCTTTAAATTGCACGTACCCTTCGAAAAAATCTTTTTCATCAAATGAAAATGTGTGCAAACCAGACATATGTGACTTCATTTGCCTCCTGTAAGGATCACAAACTGGTACATCAACAAACCTAATGCGTCCAAATTTCTCAAACACTCTTTGAAATATTTTTTCGCTTGGTTTGAAATTTTCATCACCAGATAAATGATATGGCACAAACCAACGGATAGGTAAATTAGAGATGTGTATTGTATCTGGTCGTTCACCAGGTTTCATTTCATTCATATCTTTTGCATCACGAAAAAAACAATCCCATACATGCTTGTTGGGAAAGTCTGGTCTGGACTCCACTGCACGTACTTTAAACAAATCATGAAATTCCTTCAGCTTGATGAGCTTATTATCCAACTTAGATGTAACTCGTTCCAGGTTACGTTTGTCTTCTAATTCTGCTTCAAAACGAATGTATTCAATTGTACTTTTTGTAACTTTTAAATGTGCAAATTCATCTGGCATAATCAAAGATCTCAATTTCTCCATTAGTTCCCAATTTGAAATGCTTTTTCCAAGTAGCTTTTTCGGTAGTTGAATTGTAATATTTATTTGAGCTATGGGTTTTAAATATAACTGTTGTGGTAAATACAGAGGCACTGCATCGGAGGTGTTTCGACATCTCTGAAAAGCATTCATGATTATTTTCACCAGCTTTGCTTTATGTACGTTATAAATCTAAATAAATCTAGTACACGAAAAGCAAAGTTAGTGCGAATCAAGAAAGCTTTTCATAAACGTTAAACATAACTTTTTAACTTAACACTATTTTAGTTCTTATAAAATAGTTGTAAAATAGTTATAAACAAAAACCGTAGTACTATTCGACCGCCTATCAAACGTAAAATATGTTAAAATAGTGTCAGATAACGCAATGTTGCCAAAAGTAACACTGTGACAGTTATCTGGTAAAAAAATGAAAGTATACACAAGTTAATTCTACGTTTCGTACATTATCGTCTCTATTTGTCGTACTTAGCTATAAGTCTTAGGGACAATAATCCTATTCAATTTACAGCTGTCTTAGAATACGCAAACGTTGAGTTAACAATAGATCTGTTCCAACAAATAATTCTAATTTTGAATTGTTTGTTGGAACATCTAGTGAATTTTACCAAATACACATACATTTTTACAAGTTTATGACAATTATAACACACAATAAATTATTTTATTTTAGTATCATTTAAAATTTAATAGTCATCATAGGTTTGCGTATGATGATGTTATTGTTCGCTTAAAATGAATAACTATCAAACGATGATAATATGATAATCGCACCATTGGCAACACTGGTTACGAAAACGGTTATTTGTAACTATAACCTCTAAAAGTTTTCCCGCCAAAATATAAGACATTATTTATCATAGAACACGATGGATGTTCAAGATATCGATCAGAGATTACGTGATATTCAACGTGAATATTTAGATTTCTTAGATGATGAGGTAAATATATCCTTACAGTAGATTAAAAGCATAAATTTCTTATTTTTCACAGGAAGATCAAGGAAAATATGCCAGATTAGTTAAGGACATGATAGAAGACAAGGGTATTCGTTTAACTGTTAATGTTAATGATCTTAGAAGTAAAAACGCAATAAGGGCAAGCTTTTTATTGTCTAATGCATTTGAAGAACAACTGGCTTTCCAAAAAGCTTTGAAAGAATATGTATTTACTGTTGCTCCAGATTATGGAAAGATACATGATGAGTTTTTCATTGCTTTTGAGGGGAGCTTTGGGAACAAACATGTCACACCTAGATGCCTACATTCAAGATTTTTAGGAAACCTTGTTTGTGTAGAAGGAATTGTTACAAAATGTAGGTTTTAGTTTTTATTTGGATATATTTTATGTAAAAATTTTAGGTTCGCTTGTACACCCAAAAGTAGTACGAAGTGTTCACTATTGTCCTGCTACTCGAAAAGTGATGGAAAGGAAATATACTGATTTAACTTCACTTGAGGCTTTTCCAACTAGTGCTGTTTATCCAACAAAAGTTAGTACACAGAATTAAATATGAATCCATTTAAATGTTTCTAAGTACAGGATGACGATGGAAACATGCTCGAGACTGAATTTGGTTTGTCAGTTTATAAAGATCATCAAACGGTGTCTATTCAAGAAATGCCAGAGAAAGCACCCGCTGGGCAGTTACCACGAAGTGTTGACATAATTTGTGATAACGATCTGGTGGATCGTTGCAAACCAGGTGACAGGGTTCAAGTTGTTGGTAATTTTAGATGTCTACCCAACAAGCAGGGCAGCTTCACTTCCGGTACATTTCGGTAAATATAACAATTTTTATTCCTTTGCACATTTTATGCAATTGTTTATTTTAGAACTATTGTTATTGCCAACAATTTAACTTTACTTAGTAAAGAAGCCAATCCATCTATATCTCGTGAGGATGTGGCAAAATGCAAGCATCTGGCCAAAAACAATAAGAGCGTCTTCAATCTACTTGCTAAATCACTGGCACCTTCAATTCATGGACATGAATATATAAAAAAAGCTATACTTTGCCTTTTATTGGGTGGTGTCGAAAAAATACTTCCCAATGGTACCAGATTAAGAGGCGATATAAACGTTTTATTGATAGGTGATCCGAGTGTTGCCAAGTCACAATTATTGCGTTATGTTCTTTGTACTGCTCCACGAGCTATTCCCACAACTGGCAGAGGATCTTCAGGAGTAGGTAATTTCCATTATGTATCATAACACTTTTGTTATTAGTGATGATGTAGTTCCAAATTTATCGAATTCGTAATTAATTTTGAAACAATTTTAATTGGAAGTCTTCATCTTTTAACTTCAGGTTTAACGGCTGCTGTTACAACAGATCAAGAAACTGGAGAGAGAAGATTAGAGGCAGGTGCTATGGTTTTAGCAGATAGAGGTGTGGTTTGTATTGACGAGTTTGATAAAATGTCCGATATGGATAGAACAGCTATACATGAAGTTATGGAACAGGGTAGAGTAACTATCGCTAAAGCAGGAATTCATGCTAGTCTTAATGCAAGATGTTCTGTGTTGGCTGCTGCAAATCCAGTTTATGGAAAAGTAATTATTTGCTAAGTATTTCTTCAGTTTAACATTTAAATTTGTAGTATGATCAGTATAAGACTCCAATGGAAAATATAGGTCTACAAGATTCTTTATTATCACGTTTTGATTTACTTTTCGTTGTTTTGGACTCTGTTGATGAAGATCATGATTTAATGATATCAGATCATGTTGTACGTATGCATAGATACAGGTATGTTAATTCACTTCAAATATAATCATTTTAAAATTTTTGCATTTATAGGAATCCCTTGGAGCAAGATGGAGAGGTTTTGCCTATGGGTTCAACCGTTGATATGTTAAGTACATACAAGCCAGATGACGCAGAGGAAGAAAAAGAAACGCGAATGTATGAAAAATATGATCCACTTTTACATGGTGGCAGTCGTAAAAAAAGTGATAAAATTTTAAGTGTAGATTTTATGCGGAAATACATTCGTTTGGTAAAAATTTTGAAACCTTTGTTAACAGAAGAAGCATCTGAAATTATCGCCGATGAGTATTCCAAATTACGATCAGAAGATGTATTAGAATCCGATGTTGCAAGAGTAAGTCCTTTCAAAGATCTTGTATATTTTAAAATTTTAAAACTTATTAGACACAACCAGTCACTGCAAGAACGTTAGAAACTATGATACGTTTAGCAACAGCTCATGCAAAAGCACGCATGTCACGAACAGTGACAGCACAGGATGCCAATGCTGCCATAGAATTAGTTCAGTATGCATATTTTAAGAAAGTTTTGGAAAAGGAGAAAAAAAAGAGACGTCGTGATGATGTCGAAGAAGAATCTGAAGAGGAAGATACTGATGTTCAAAGGCCTAAACGAACCAGAGCAGCAGTAAGTTTTAAATTTAATGTTAAACAGTCTTGAAAATTATTTAAATTCAAATCCTCTAAATTCTTATTTATTAGAGACAAAATGAAGATGAAGAAACAGTATTGGTATCACAGAGCAGTACTGCAGACTCTGAAGTACCTACAGATCAAACGTCAGTTGTTGAACCTGAGTCGGAAGAAATGGATGTTGATTCATTACAACCTTCAACAATTTCAGATGATAGGTATACATACATTCAAATATATTTCTTTTGCAAAAATTATTTATGTTCTTACAGATTGACGGAATTCAAGAGTAGTTTGCAACGTACATTCCGCGAAAATAGGGCCCAATCTCTTAGCTTAAGCAGAGTTCGTGAAAGTGTCAATACTGAACACAGCGAGGCGCCATTTTCGCAAAGTGAAATTGAAGCTGCTGTTAATAGAATGACTGATGATAATCAAATAATGTTGTCTGATGGAATTGTTTTCCTTATTTAAATTATGATTAAAATATTTTTTAAGTTAATATAAGAATAAATGAAATATATCATTTGAAAATTGTATTTTTTTTTAGATCTGAAAATTTCAATTCACAAAAATGTGTTGCTTCGCATTTATCAAACAAGAGTTAAACTAATAAATCTTATTTAAAGTACCATAACATTTGGCGTGTTGGGTATTATTAAATTCAAAATTAACTTTTACTGGTCGAGTTTAGACCAGCACTTTGAACATCTCTTTGCTCCTATAGTTTAGTGCAGTAAGCATTGTAAAATAAACAAAAAAAATAAAAAAATTACTTGGTATAAACCTTAAAATTAAGATTTATTTTTATTTATAAACTAATATAAATCAAATTATAAACATTTTTGTCAAAACTATAAATTTAACATGACTTATGAAACATAAAATTTTATGTTATTTACAAACGCTTTAAAATGGAATTTATATTGTCTTTTAAGTAAATTGAATGGTCAATAAATGATAATTTTGTAACTTTCATTTAATGCCTATTTCTTCTATTCCCATAATAGATACTTTGATGATTAGTACGAGTAACGTTATAATCATTATCATATCGATGACCTCTGCTACGGAAATTTTGTCCATATGGCTTATCAATTCTACGTTTATCTTTATCATCATTGTAATTCCTGTCTCTTCGACTTACTGGTGAATAATTACCACGCATCCCATGATACATTTGATTAATAGATACCTGACCACCTAATACTAACATATTAACATCGTTAAACGATGGTAATATTTTTGGCATATACTGCGATACATTGTGTTGTTGAGTATTTCGGGGTTTAATGACAATTTTTCTATCAAATAGGGCAATACCATTTAGTAATTCCACAGCATATTTAACAGACACAGTATGCTTAAAAGTTATAAACGCATAACAACACTGATTTCCATCTTTATCTCTTGGTATTTTAACTTTTTCCAAAGGTGCAGCTTGCAGGAATAATTCGTATAGAATTTCTTCCGTCACTTTATTTGATAAATTTCCACACCAAACAGTCCTTTCTGTATCACTATTTTCCATCTCAAAACCTTTATGCTTAAAACATAGACCTCAAAAAGAAAACAAATAGTACTTCAAAAATACTAAAATATTTGACAGTTTACAGATTTATAAAAATACGTTCATATATAATAAGAGCTAATTCATACTCCTAAAATATTACCCAATAAAAATGTAATTAAACTATAACAAAACGTACATAAATATTTATTGACTAGTAAATATTAAACAATATAATTTCGTTCAAATTAAAATTTGTTAGAATTATTTGAACGTAGCCAAAATTTTTAGGTTAGAAAATTATAAACTTGTAATTTTGAAAATGAGTACAGACAAATTAGTTCATTCGATACAATTGGAAAATATAGCGAAAAATTTACATTTGTTGATATTACCGTCAACATTATGGGGAGTTCATATAGATACCAATTTCGAATTTATTGCTATCCTACATATACAATTGGTAAACTTTCCGAAACTTATTATAAACAAAGGTGTATTAGTGACTTATGATGACTTAAGTCAGTGTATCAGAACCACTTTATTAATTCAAAACGAAGTGATCTCAATACCATCTATCCAATATGACATTAGAAACGTAACGGACTTATCTGAATTAATTTTTAATTTGCATCAATTAAATTTATGCAAAAATTCAAATAACAATGAATATCCACAATGTATGAAGTATGTGAAAGCAGATACTTTACAGAAGTTTTGTAATACTTGCAGCTTACAAAATAACGAATATTATGCATTTGATGTAAATACCACCGGAATTGAAAACTTTGAATGTAATCCCAACGAAGCAAATGTAGAATCTATCCTAAATGATTATATAATCGAAGAATCCATAAATGACTTAAATATAAAGCCAATTCAATTACAACAACAAATTTTTAACTGTGATGGTTGTAATGACGATTTTACATCAATAGAAACTTTAAATTTGCATGTGAAAAATTGCAAATCAGAATTTAAATGTGATATATGTGGTGACCACTTATTTAATGAACGTGAACTAAACAAACATAAAGCGAGACATAAACGTTTTAAGTGTGATTTTTGTGAAAAGTCATTTCAAACTAAGTTACATTTAAAGGAGCATGTACGTTTGCATACAGGGGAAAAACCATATACTTGCTCCATTTGCAATAAGTCAAGTAGTCACCGATCGTCACATCATAAACATGTTCTGTCACATTCCAATGAAAAGCCTAATTTATGTAATGTATGTGGTAAGACCTATTGTCGTGGTTATAGTATGGAAGATCATATGCTTACACATTCAGCTGAAAAGAAATTTGAATGTCTGGTTTGTCACAAAAGATTTGTTTCTAGCCATAATTTGAAAATACACGAGAAGGGCCATACAGGTACATATCTTAAAAGTTTCAACTTCACTATTCTTAAGAAGCATTTTTTTATTAGGCCTAAGACCGTACGTTTGTAAAAGCTGTGGAAAGACCTATACAACACCAAGCAACTTGTCCACTCATGTTAAAAGTGCTCATAGTAAGAAGAAACCCCATCAGTGTGGGGTATGTAATATGTCATTTTTGTATCCACGGTTGCTTCGAATTCATATGCGAAAACATACAGGTGAAAAGCCTTATAAATGTTCTACATGTGGAAAAACTTTTGCCAAAAATATACATCTGACTATTCATACTCGAATCCACACAGGAGAGAAACCATACATTTGTTCAGTTTGTGGTAAAGCATTTACAACGACTGGAAATTTAACAAGTCACAAACGTGTACATATTAAAGAAACTAACTCGTAGAATAATAAGTTTATTAGGAAATCGTATATTGTACAAAAACATTTTTGTAAATAAAACGTTTTTAAATTTGTGTTTAATTTGAAATTTGTTAACTCTATAAGTTTCTGCAAAGATTGTTCAATAAAAATTGACAAATCGAATCCTTAGATTGGTGTGTAAAGTTACAGTCTACTGCTCATAAATTAACTTTCCAATCTTTAAAATAAGAAACGATTTCAAAACTGTAATGTTATCCATCCTCTGTTCATAAATAAACATGCACAACATTCTAGAAAAGCAACAAGGGATTTTTACAATTTTAAATTTTACCAGGGGAATTACCCTTTGTTTAATTATAATAATTAGAAACATGAATCAAAAATCGTGTTCTTTTAGTGTCGAAGTGTAGAGAAATTGCTTTTTAGGAGAATTGCACGGTTTATATTGTTTCCATTTTTTTTTTTTTTCCTTTCTAAAATAATTGTTTACTTTCGTGCATTAAATAAGAATGTAATTCAAATAAAAATATTAATCAGTGGTAAATAATGATTAATGATGGAGATTTCTCAGTTGTAGTGAGTCGGATTAATTTATTTAAGTCATCACGCAATGCCACAAAATGTAAAATTATTGATCATTGTGGGCAAAAGCGGTCGATATGTTCGCGTTATTTAAGTTAGGTAAACCAAAGCAACTACATTATACGCTCTTAAACTGCGGCAGGTAAGAATGTCGCATTTAAACGGAGCAAAATGAAGACAGTAACGTTGGTCCTTTGCATCGTCTTTTTGCGCTCAGGTGAGTTTCAATCCGTGTAATGTGCTAAGAGCATAATTATTTTTAATTTAAAGCATATGGAATCGATTGCTTTAAATGTATATCGCAAAACAACGATTACTCAGCATGCGAGGACCCTTTCCACAACAACAACACGCTGGATATATTGGAATCTCCTTGCATGGGCGGGCGCAAAAATAGGGATGGAGTGTTTCCAGCCACTTCCTGTATTAAAATCACAGGAATTTTTGGTAAATATATTTTTAATTTTGCACTATACTATAGAAATATTTTGATATCATTTTTTTATAACATTACAATTCGCATTTGTAATGTGCAGATACAAATTGAAGTTATTTCTGAACTCTTTTAAACTAGCGCACCACATATCCATATTACGCAGATCTTAAGGTCTAAGCATTGTTTGTGACCAAATTTTATGTTCTTCTCAGTTCTTCGGTAATTTGTGTAACGATTTTTTTGTGCCCAACGTGGGGTCAGCAATTATGTGGAAAATTTGTTTTTATTGATTATTTTAGAAGAAAGTAAGGGTCTCTCTTTAATTCAATAAAACATGAACACGCGCATCCCCTCATGCAACTGTAACTTTAATTTATTAGTCACTTTACGGCTGCTACCGCAATTCTTGATCGGAAACTATTCAAAAAAATATCAGTTTGATCGTTTTCTAAATTAGTTATTCTATCTGAATTTTTAAGCAAACATAAATAGCAATTTAGCATATTGGGATGGGGCTCCTGGAATGAGGCAGTCGAGGTTCTTTATTAAGGGACCCTCTACTGGACCCAAAGTTGGTGACTTTGAAGACATTTCAAACAACGGATTGCTACATTGTAACCAATGGACCGCATTAGTGTGACGTCAAAAACGAGCACGAAATTTAAACTGGAGTCATTCACATTTTGACCGTCTTAAAACTGACCCTTATGGTTCATATAAATAGGTGTCAAATTAAATAGGACAATATTAAATCTGCTGTTATGTATTTATTATAAACATATAAAGTACAAGATTGTT
>JAFFZR010027688.1:0-20990 GCA_018397195.1 Lethrus apterus | reverse complement strand
GCATGTTATAACACCTTTGCAATAGAACTATTCCATGTATAAATGGCGTACAGAACATATACGTAATTTATAAAAGAATTCGTTTTTTACATTTTACAGTACCCTACTGCTATTTTATTGAACACAACTGTTTACATGCAAAATTTGTAATGAAACAGGGCTTTTTCCTACACAACACATTTTTAAAAACAACCAAAAAAATTTTTTTACAAAACTACATTTGCAAGAGAAAAAAAAGAAAAAATAATAAAAAATAAATAAAGGAAAACTGTCGAAAAACGTATACCCAGAAATAAATGCAAATTTTTGTTTTAATATCTAAATTATAAAACTTTTGTTTAAAAATACGTTTATTGTAGATATGTGTAATGTAATTGATAAACAGTGGCGTAGCGAGAGAGGGGGCAAGGGGGGCATCATGCCCCGGGCGCTACTCACAAAGGGGCGCCAAATGGTCCGTCTTGTTTTCTCAATTACATTTTTTGTCTCAAATTTAAAGCCTAGCTTGAGCCTATGACTTTATTTATTTTACTTTATTTATTTATTAATTTGCGAGTATATTTATATATACATACATATAATATTATATGGTTTTCGAATGGGGGGGGGGCTAAAAAGGTGTTGTGCCCCGGGCGCAAGTTAAGCTCGCTACGCCACTGTTGATAAAATATGTATTTTTAAAACGTGGGGAGTCCTGAAACATGGTTCGCCTCTATTTATTAAACACGTAGTAATATTATTTATTTTAAATGCGTATTAAAATGTTCAGGGAATATTAAGTTGATTTGCATTTGCTGACGACTACGGAATTTTCTTTCCCCCGTTAGTAATGGTGGTGAATTAATTTTCTGCATTATAGGCAGTACTTTGAATTTATGTAACGCTTTGCTAAATGTTGGGTTTTATAATTTGTTAAAAATATACGCATTAGTATTTCGATATTATGTACTACTTAATTGTGTAAAATAAATATTCCAATATATCAAATAGCATTTACATATTATATTGAATGAAATTATCAGGAATATCGTAACTCAAACTCTAAATTGATTTAACAAGATAATAAAAGTATTGGTTAGTATTAATTAAATTCTGTAATATATCACACATATTTACTGCAAAGAAATGAAATTGTTTTTCTGGTAACATTATAAATAAATTGAAGCAAATATTTTAGGGCTTGTACGAAAATCTTTTACGATAATAGCAGTGGCGTAGCGAGCTTAACTCGCGCCCGGGGCACAATACCTTTTTAGCCCCCCCCCCCTTCGAAAACCATATAATATTATATGTAAAATATACTCGCAAATTAATAAATAAATAAAGTAAAATAAATAAAGTCATAGGGTCAAGCTAGGATTTAAATTTGAGACAAAAAATGTAATTGAGAAAACAAGACGAACCAATTGGCGCCCCGTTGTTAGTAGCGCCCGGGGCATGATGCTCCCCCTTGCCCACCCCTCGATACGCCACTGTATAATATAAATAATGGCTTATGTTTATTAAATCAATAATTTTAATTAACAACGTAATGTGGTAAAAAATTGTATAAATGAGTATAAAATTATGTCAACAAAAAATGTACAATGAAATAAAAGACATGGAAGAATTTGTTCAACATAATATAGAAAATTAACATAGAATATCAACCGTTTTAAATAGAACAATGTGTGATTGATTAACCAATACGCATCATATTCTTGAAAATAATGCAAATAATAAAATTATCCCCAATTTAAGGTCACACATTTACGTTATGTTCTTGAAAGTGGGTCCTTGGGATTTCCCACAAAATGATGACTGTTTTTGGCTATTACGTTATGAACCGCATCCTGATCTGAACACGAAAATTCAGATAACGTAGAAAATTTCCATTTTTCAGTTGAGTGTAAATTTGATCATTTTAACATTTCTAATGTGCATTATTAACATAATTAATTTTTTAATTAAATTCTTCAACGAAAACCTAAATATTTTTAAAATTTTATTTTAAACTAATTTATTTTATTAATGGGAGTAATAAATCCTAAATTAAAAATTTATGAGATAAACATATTCAATACACAATTATTTTACAAAAAAAAAACTAGAAAATAACGAATATTTTTTTGATTACAGATATCAATTCCATAATTCCATTATTTTCAAAAGAGCTTCCCGCGTTCTTCAGGCGCAGTTTCTTTCATAGTGTCAGGATCAAGGTAAGAAATATAAAATACAATTAATGAAAATAAACGAAATTTAAATACTTTGTTTTAGGAAGAGGTCTCTTGAAAAAAAGAGGCACATTTAGGCTGAATAAAGACGAAAGCCCTCTAGCGGATAGCTTTAAAAGCTCGGATTTTAATTTATCGAACTGCTAGGTTAATTTAAATAATTTAAATGAATTATTTTCATCATAAATATTTAATACCTGCAGGTATGCTTGTGATGACAATAGCTCCACTAAAGCCACCATTACTAATCTATGGAACCACAAACACAATCAAAGTTCGTACGAACCAATGGAACCATCTGCAACATTCGGAATTTTTTTCTCACAACTAGTAGCCCTAACATTAACGCAATATTCTACGTGAACGACATTCTGCATATCGATTTCGAAACACACAATTCCCCACACAGTTTAAAAATTATGCTGGATAATTTAAGAATTACCGAGTAGACGCACCGGCCGTTTTTCAAAGCTTTGTGTCTCGCTTTTGATGCCCGGGATTATTTATGTTACAATTAATTTCGAAAGGAATTCCCACGTGAGCGATTCTACATCGGACTATAATAATTAAAAGTTATGTTACGTTGAGGTGATTGTGTTGAGCTTGTATATTTTGGTTGAGTTAAATTGGATTGGATTGAGTGAAAAACGATTTAATTGTTAATTTGTCCCATTGTTGGTATTTTGGTAGTACATTTAGAAAAAAAAAGAAAAGTTCCCCAGACAAAATTCTCAATTTATTACATCCTTTGGGGGTAATAAATGTAGAAAAAATATATACAAATATAAATGGTTAACCTCACCAAATAAAGTAAAGAAATTTCAGTTAGTTTCTCAGATTAGTCAGTTAATGTTACAAAGTTTAATCAGTCCGTATCTAAACAGCCACACCAAAGTGTTTAATATACGTGTTCATCGTGATTTATTCGCGAGTTTGCGAAAGTTTTATCATATCCAATATTACTTTACTTTGCAATTGCAGTGGTTAGTAACAATTGCAAGTTTGTAAAGTAATCGTGTTCAGAATTCACATTACAGTGATTTCTACATGTGAGTCTGATCGGCGCGGCGCGTTTACAATCCATTAGGATTATTACATAATTATAAATAAAGTTTATTATATATATTTATTTATTAGTTTATAAGTTTATGTCTTTACCCTGATGGAAATTAGTAGGTTTCGCTTGTCAGTATTGTTTACATAATAATTTAAATTTTTTTAATGGGGTGGAAAGGGGAATAGAAATGGAAGGCGGAAATGGAGTTAAGAAGGCTGATTTGGGATAAAAAGGAAAGTAACCTGAAGGAATGATTGATTGTGTGGAAAGGTATATGGAACGGGGGTGTGGAGTGAGGGAGCCCAAGTATGTTGAAAAAGCTCATCAACTTGGACTGAAAGCAGGTTGGAAGGTTCAACGCCAGAATACATTGTGCTGGAGGAGACGGGACAAGAGAAGTTTGAGTTAGAGGCGAGGAGGAGAGCAGTGAAGTTTGAGTTGAAGCTTAGACAAAGGAACTGGGTAAGGACAAACCTAGAAGAGAGGGACTGTCCATGTAGAACGAGTCTAAGTGGCCAGGTCCAAGATGGCAGGATGGTCAGTGATGAAAGTAGAATGAGTAGCTAAGCAAGAGGGAGGGATGTTAAACAACGTGGTTGAAAGTTGGATGTGAATAGGCAAGAACGAGTTAATTCAGATGATGAGGTACAACAAAAGATATACTTATTCAACCTCTGGAAGGGCGCCAGGCTATTTAAAGAGAAGAAGAGAAGGGAGGAAAGAAATCATGATTCAGATGCCCGGTTCAGATATGGAAACGTAGAAATGGATAATAAGTATTGGAGGGGATAGGAATATGGTAGATGCAGATTCTGTGGAGAGGAAAGGATAAGTGGGCACTAATGGGGTGGTTGCGAGAAATTGGAAGATGAAACGGGACAGGGTAGGAATTGAAGGGGGTGCATGCACGAGACAAAATAGAGGCTTCCACGATCGTTGTCAGATAAAGTAAATCGTTTTTGAGATGAAACTGAGTTCTTCGCTGATCTGTATGTGCTACTTAAGAATAATAGACCAAATTCATATCTTCATTCGACAATTACAGCAAGCAGTCAACAATAATACCCCAACAATATAAATAAGGAAGAAAATGTATCAATATGAAAACATTCAGAATACGTTACTAACGCCAAATTTATCATTTCTGTACAAAGTTCCAACGCATTGACATCTGCTCTGGGTAAGGAAGAAATAATTACAAATCTTTACAATTTTTTATTATTTGAAAACATTTATAAAGAAATATGGAGATTCTATACTTTAAAAATTTGTAATTTTCATTGTCCAAAAAGTTCAAATCATTCATTAGAAAGATATCAACGCCAAGCATAATTTCAAAAATATTTTAAAATGTTAAGGTTCTATAATTGACTGGCTTTGTGGGTTTTTCGACAAATTCACATTTTTAGGTGCCATTTCCATATTTTCAATTCTTGGCTAACTTTCTGTGTGATAATTTTTTGACAATTTCTTTCAATAAATCTTTGCAAATTGACATAAAAATAAATATTTAAATGTGAAACGCCGTTCTAACATTCTGTATAGAATTTTCCTCATGATTGACACTAATACACATAATTAAATGAAACGAGAACGTTCGAAAATGTCTTTCCACCGATTTAGTAATTCACTTCTAACTTACCGATAACTCGTAGCATATAATTTGCGACAAATGGAATTGCGGCTCTGACGTTCAACGACACTAACTGAAAACGTGACAACCTCTATATCGTCAGCTATAACTTATAGAACGAAACATCAGGAAGCGCAATATATTACAGGGACGTATGTACGAGATGTCTACAAATATTCCATAGGGCATATAAATCTAGGGTAGGCCAACGCACAACTTTCTTCACATCTGTTATATTGGATTGGTTTATTGTAAATTGCATAATGAAGTAATTTTCTGTTGATGTAAAGCAGCGGTCTATAGAGAAAGATAATTAATGCTTGAAGCTGGAAAACCGTGATAATTCGCTTACGCTACATTTACTATTTTACACATTTCATATATCGTCAAAGTAAAAGTAACGCACGCACACCTTCAATGTAGGTCATGTATTTTAAGCGACGCATTTAATTTTTTTTTAATTATACTACACATAAATGCGTGTAATAAAAATTTGTATGAAATTTCATTAGCACAAATTCATGGACAAAGAATATATGTTTTTTTATAAATTTTCAATTACGAAAACATTTAAGTAGTGTTGCAGTTAAAAATTCAAAGAAGAAAATCTAAGGTAAAATACTGACAATAACCAATTGTCTTGGAATTTGTCTACGAGGTGGATGAATGGGTATAATATAATAATAATATGTAACTTTGTAAACTTCAACAGCAATTATTAATAATTTTATACAGTTTATTACTTATTATGATACTTCTTTTTACAGCGAAGAGTGAAATACTTTTCAGAAAACAAACTTAATAAATGCAAATTGAATTTCCTATACATAGGAAACATAATTTCATCAGTCTAGTTGAATATGCGAATACCAAACCGTTCTTGTCGAGCAAATATATATATATATATATACGTCTGCTGATGGTAGAGAAATACGTAATTGAGTTTACAATATTATTCAAGTCGCTAACGCAAAGTTGTGAATTATTTGATTCGGTAATTTTATTTTAGCTTCAAAATATTTAAGGCGTTATAAATTCTAATTGAAAATTACATTATCATCCCAAAGCCAAATTTGTAAATTGTATTATGTTATTATATTATTAAGATTAAAGCAGTTACTTGTTTGTATAAATATTTAGAAAAAAATATTAAATTTATAACAAATTTTGCATTTTATGCATGCAAAATACTCATTTTACTTATTAAAAGTGTATTGCAAAAAAATCTTTAATGGAGTATATTACCGTAAATCTTTAGTTAAAAAAATATTTGTCTCCAATATACCAAAACGCAAATAAAAAACAGCAAGTTTTAGCTCCATATTTGTAAAAAAATATTGTGCCATATATTAATTTAAAAATAGGAAAAAATATCTATTAAAAATAAACAAAAAATATAAAGAGATTTAACCCAAGGAACGAAATCCTGGAAAGATGAGCACAGAAATTTGAAGGAACACTGAATACTGGAAACGAATATCTATGGACACGACCAGAAGAACACTATTTCCAGTTGGAAGCAATGATGATAAAGAGAAAAAGACCCACCCACGTTCAAACAGGAGAATAATGCTATAAAGGGCTTCAGGAACGGACCTGCAAAATTAATGAAGCCCGTTACCTACGGGATAGTATTGGAAACCTTACTTCCGAAAACGACAGTATATGCTATATAAGCACCCGGATGCATGGTGTGTTGCCTATTTGTAGGCGTTTTTATATTTCAGTAATACATCCAAGATTCCAACAAGAACAGACATCGACGCTTCATCAAAAATAGGTTGCACATTTCTTTGTTGAAAAATGACTAAAAGATGCCAACAAACACTGAAGAAAAATTAATACTGCATGCAAAGAATAGTTATGCACAATTTCAAAACAAACAGTATTCTCCATTATTTACCAAACACTTTATATGAAACCAGTAAAAATGTTTTCAAAATAATATGAGAGATAACGATCTTAGTTATCTTTTATGTGGTAACAACTATGTAAATGTCAACAATAAAATAAAAACAAATTTTATTAACTTACATTAGTATAAACTTACAAAAGTACAAATTAAAATAAATGAGTTACAAAAAAAAACTTAAGCCGGTGTATTATTTCCCCATGGATCCATTTTCCGGTTTAATAATTCCACTGAAGTTTCATTTAGTTTGTTTAGAATTTCTTCCAACTTTTCCTTTGAATAAACCTACAAAAGAAAAACGCTAATTATATTTTCCTGTACTTCATATTTCCAATTCATTCCACATTCATAGTTTATATTCCACATTTCAAATCATATGGAAAAAATTAACAAATAACAAAACTTACAAACATTTAAAAATACTAAAAAATATAATAAATATTCCTACCTCATACAACTTATACTTCTCAGATGCCAATATATTAGCGAGTTGAATACATTCGTTGTATAAAGCTGATTCAAACAACACCGTGTAGAGTAAAATAACACATTCTGGTATGCAAGTAGATCTCAAAAACTCAGCATCTTTAGCACCCGACAACCACCCACCATCAGGGAAAAGTATGACATTATACAACATGGCTCTAGCAGACTTTGATAAATGAGATATTGTCAATTTCCATCGTTCGGTTTCCGCCTTATACTGAGACATCCGATGTTGATAGGCCACCTTTTTAGTCAAATGGGCATCTTCAGAAATTTCTCTTGGTGGTTCCGGTTTTGATTTGAAAAGTTTAAACCACTCATTGAAGGCTTCTTGAGCGTCTAAATAGGACTTATAACTTAAATGTTCTCGAATAACCTGATTAACATATTCAGGGGCGTCACTTTCTAACATTACTTCTTCGACACTATTGGTCGGGATTTTATTGAACGCTAACTGGGCAGCATCTATTTTCTTCATCATTAAAAATTTGAATATTAAGGCATTGCTTTGGATTAATGCATCTAATCTTTGCCTTTCATAAAATAACAACCAGTCTATTGATGATATTTTAAATTCATCTTCTGATGTAATTTTTTGCTGCAAAAAATACTTAATATTACTTTTTATTTGCTGCTATGTTGAAGATAATTATTATTCAAATTGTACAAAACATATGTTAAACATAGGGTGTAAATAGTACAAGTTTAAACTGATCCAAATAGTTTGTTTTTTAAAGTTATGTATTATTACCTGTAAACTTAAGTCCTCTATTTCAATCGGTTGATTTATAATATTCACAACAACAGTCTTTGTAATTTCATCTACATTTAAACCACAGTTTTCACCATGCATCAAAGATAATTTTCGTTCATCGGTATCAGTTATTTCTTCTAAATATTTCGAGTAAAGAGATGTTTGTAGCGACGGTCCAACTTTACTAACATAATATGCCACAATTTGTGTTTCCCTCATTTCCATTAGCCGTTTGATGTATCTATAAGAAAAAAATGAATCATTACTTTAGTGAAAAAATATTTGAAAATGATACATACACTTCTAATACTTTTTCAATAATATCTTTCCTTAATGATCTATGTCCTATTTGTTCGAAAAACAATAATAAATGACTGGTGAATCTTAAAAACTGGCTGGACACACTATCCTTTTGAACTAATTCATCAAAACAGTTAAAAAGTTGTGAAATTTCATCCAATATTAAATATTTCTGAATAACATGCTCCGGTTTACGTGCTTCTGATTGTACGGTTTTATTTTTTGATGACTCCAAACATTCAAACACTTCATTTATAGACATCCTAAAAAAATACCACTAAACGGTGCTAACAAAAAAAAAATTTTACTTTTGATCCCAGTAGCTATTAGGCAGTGGTTTAAATGATCTAGTTACATAATCTCTGATTTCTGATTCTACCCTGATGTCCACCATCACACGCATATAGGCCCACAAATAATCCTCCCAGCTAACACATACTGGTAGTAAACCATCCAAATAACCACAGTATGCAGCAACGGCTGCTTTATCATAATTGTTCAATGATGGCTAGAAAAAAAAATTATTATATAATTTTAAATTAATTTCCAAACATTAAAAAAAAGCGAAATGTGGGTACATGATTGTGGCTTCTTGGTATATGGTATGATATATAATTTTCTTATATATTAAAAAGGTAAACATATATAGAAATATAATATACATATACCTGTTCACAATATTTTAAAGCCATTATTTTCCAAATGTCCCTGTTTGCATTTCCTTCAACTTCTTTAAGTTGTTGATGTTCATCATAACTATGCTCTATTGTTTCTTTTTCAGGTGTTCCAATGGTTTCGTCTTCTAGATTTTGGTCGTGATGTAATCTCCAACCTTCCAACATAGCAGCTCTCCAAGAATGACCACAGTGTTGACAAAGCTATATAAATAATATATTATTTCATTATTATGTTATTTAAAATTTATAAACAGTAAACAATAGTAATCATAAGAGGTCAATGTGAAATATTAAAGGTAACAATTATATTATAAAATAAATTCTATGTTGTAGGATTCCTTAATTTGTAATGATGAACATAAAAAACTGTGTTATTAATATTAGGTCTGTTCGAACATAAAATCCGGAACGGTTTGGGATTTCATCGACCAATTAGATCTTTCAATTTCATTTGTGACTAACTTCAAGCAACTGAAATTTGCTCTGTAATAGGCCAACGAAATTCGAAACCGAAACTATCAGATCGAACAGACCTATTTTATAAAATTTCAATTGTCAATTGATATTTGCTGTTAAGAGATGGCGCCACAAACTTATCTTTCTATATTTTTATTAAATTTCTTTAACATTCAATAATTTAATAAATTAAATATGTTTATAGTTACCTTTTGAGCTTCATCAAATTTTCCACAACGTATTTCTGTATAAATTCGATAACAAAGTTTTCTATCGTCTTCAGCGTCGAGATCATGAAGAGGTTTCTCTTCAAATGTAGGTGCATCGGGATCTAAACACGTGATAATTTCTTTGCTACTTCCGAAAACGATACTGTCCTTTGATTTCAATTGATGCAAAGTGTTTTCCCATCCGACTGTATTATCGGAAAAATGTAATACTTCATCATCCTTTTCAGCTGCATTACATTCTAACCAGTCGATGACCAATTGACTCTCTCGAATCAGATTATCGCGCTTAAAAAGATTCATAATACATAACTTTTCACTTAAACCTAAATACGGAGGAACCTCCTCTTCGTTTTGAAGGTATTGTACGCTTAGACGGTCTTGATACAATACATATATTAAACGCCATGTGTTACGTTCATTTTCCAGCCATATTTCATCTTCACTTAACCGTTCATAGGCAACTTTAGACTTAAGGCTTTTTACAACGCTCAACGCATCTGAACAACAACGTGCTAAATCAGACACAACGCTCAAAATGTCTCGATTCTCAGCATTTGTTTGCAGAATTTCCAAGAACTCTAAATACAAGGTTTCAAGTGTAGATTCCCAAGGCTCGTTGCCTCTAATAACCGATCCAGTTAATGATTTATCACGTTCTATAAAAGTAGCAAATGTGTTTGTCGTTGTATTATTATAGATGGAATACTCTTCATCCATTATTCTTTGATAATCATGGGACATAGGATTTAAAGAAATATCATTTTCTTTTATACTTCTTTTGTTCAACAAACTAGGTTTGAATACACTGTGCCGAGGACTGCATAGAGTATCATCGAGCATTCTGACCGATCTGTTTAAGTCGTTATCCATGATTTTATATTAAATTTTAAAGCACATTAATAAAATAACCTAAAAAACTTATTCAAACTTCTATGCTAAAATACGAAATAGTACGTGTTCTAACCTCCAGAGGGACTCAACTGCAACGGTTTATGGGTATTTGGAAAATGAGGCAAAATATTTTAAATTTAAAATTATTTTAAAATAAAGTTGTAAATAATAATATTTTATATTAATAGTGATTTGTCGATTATGAAAAACACAAACATTTAAGCTCAGTATGTTCATAACGTCATTAACGTCCAAGTATTAACGATAACAATATTGATACCGTTTTAGTTCCTGGGTTAAATACCTTTTTTTATATTTTAAGTCTAACAGTTACTTCTTAATCATCGTGCATTTATCTGAAAGAAACCGTTTTAAAACAGGACTCTTATCAAACATACAGTTTAACGAAGTTCATTTACACACCAGTGACATCGGTGTTTACTTAGAATTTCTTAATTGAGACTTTAATAACAAGTATTCATTGTAGGATACTGAATATGAAATAATCAACATTAATTTGCTACATACATGATACGAGCGACGACAGAAAAATCACTACCATCAAAATATACAGGCGACTCTGAAATAAGTACTGATATTTTAACAGGTGATAGCTGACAATAGCCCAACCCAAAATATGCAAAAATGACGGTCCTATGTTGAAGGGTGTGTCAGAAAAAAAGTATTTTAAGTTTTGAGTAAAATATGACTATAATTATCCGAATTATCATCAATAAAGGTTATTTTGCAACATTTCATGTTATTCCCGCCAAATGACACATATTGAAATGGACACAGGACCGTATTTAGAACCAAATGCCCATATAAATGACGTTTTTCGAAAATTTAAAATGAAGATAGAACGAATGCTCATATAAAAAAATGACGTTTTTCGAAAATTTAAAATGAAGATGGGAAGGTCAGGTATCACCTGTTAAAATATCAGTACTTATTTCCGAATGATCCTATATGACAATTTTTTTAATTTTTTTACAAAAGTCTCTCATAATAAAAATATAATGTAGTTTTAGTAAAAGTTAAAGAGCCATGCGTGGTGGCAATACATCAGAAATGCAAGAAAAATATTAAAAGCTGGGAAAACATAGTTTAAAAGATCCTGAAAATAGGGAACATAGGGACGCGATACTATTGTGTCTACGTACCTACAGACGTTGCTGGCTTGTTAGCAAAATTAAAAGATTAAGAAAACTCTATCAGAAAAGAATTCATGTCCTTAGGGGAATTAAATAAAAGAACAGGAAGGGAAAATAATGGCGTTGGACTGCGGAGAATACGTAAGGAATGAAATGAGTCAGAGATTGGTAGACTTAGGTGTTCTTTCTTAAAAATTAAGAATGAGTTTTCTTACAAAAATATAGGTATGCATGGCATTAACCAACTAGAAAGCTTTATTCCACCATTGACTACATTATTCAGATACAAAAATAGAACCTATGAGCAACAAACGCATATCGAGGTCCAGAAAGCGGCAATGATTAATGATCATTTGGTAAAAGGCTCCATTATTATAAATTAAAAAATAATAATAAATTATCACAAACATGACAAAAATGAAACAACTGTCGAAACAGAAACCTAAGAAGATCTAAAACATGATTCAGTAATATTTAGAAGATCGGACTGATCAATAAATTAAGAGCACTGAGAGTACAGGAATATGGAAGTTCGGAAACTTTGTATAATGATTTAAAAACTGTATTCATTGAGCAACATTGAAATCTTTAGGAGAAAAAGAACGTATAAAAAGAAACAAGCTGATTGGTAGACGAAGAAACTAGAAGAAATGGTGAAATTAATAAGTAAATTGAACTGTCTAACACATCGATTAAAAGAAAGATAGAGTAATAAGGGTATTTAAAAATTATTCGTGTAAAAAGAAATGTGAAGACCTGGATCATTGTATTGGTGGTAGAAAAGTTTCTGAAGCCTGGAAACTATATAGAACTTAAGAAGAGACAACAACGAAAAACTGCTCGGCTTAATGTAATGAGAAAAACTCTAAGCATGTATTGAGTGAAGGAAGACACGTAGGGGCCAGATATATTACAGTTTACAGTGCACAAAGGGGAAATGTGGAAAGAGTTTCAATTGAAAAAAAAAAATGGAAAATGTGTGAATCATTAAAAATTATAATTCACCTACATTCTAATTGTGCTAATCAGATACGAACCAAACTTTTCTACAAATAAATTACAAAATTTATGATTACTAATAATTGACGATATTATCACAGAATGGAGAGTATCATACCTTAGTACAATTCATAAAAAGGTGGCAAGAAATAATGTGGCAATTAATGAGGTAGAAACTGGACAAACTAAAATGAAAGCTTTATGGTTAAATTAAAAGAAAAGACTTTAATGACATCGAAGACCAGTTGATATGGGGTTCGTGCGTTGATAACCTTTTTAGTCTCAGATAGCTTATTGAAAGATGAATAGTGAGAAACATAAGAATTAGTTTTATACAAAAATGTTTACTGTATGGTAAAGACTAGGAGAGACCCTTTCATTTCAGTAGCTTGAAACAATGATGTCTCCAGCATTATTCGAAATCTATATTAACGAAGCACTCAGAGAGACCAAGAAATGTGTCAGAATGGGTATCTGTTTACAGATGATCAGGGTCTGTTAGCTAATGAATACGCTAGCTAATGAAAAGGTATGCCCTGGAAGTTAATAGAAGTTATGCTAAATGGAAACTAAACATGAATCTAGTTAAGACAGAATCTGTAAGTAACAATTCGAATAATATAATTATTAAAAAATGGTTTTAAACAATTTTATTCATATAACCAAATCCAATTTATAATATTATTCAAAAATAATATTAAATGAATAACAATTAAACAGTAATAATAATAATAACATAACTTGCATTTATGAAATATACATATAATGATATTGACCCTATATGTCATTCTGATGGATATAACGTCCATCTGTAGCGAAGCAATAAAAACTACATATTACTAAAATAGTAATATGTTCCATATAAAGCACAATACCGATATTTTCATTTTAATGGTATGTTCTAAGAAAGAAAACAATGCTTAGATTATGCCCGTGCTCCGTTTTCGTGCTCTGCTTTATAATTCAACGTACGAGTCGTTAGCCAAGTTTGGATAAGTAAAATGTTAATCTAAAAACAAAACGCAAAAAATCTGATCGGATCACCGAGATGTGAACTTTTATTTTATTATATTATAATGCTAATTGCTGTTTCAGGTTTTGCGACACACACTTTTAGGATCATTTTTGTTATTTGCTATGTTTGTATATTTTTTTATGTACATAAAGCGAATGTAGAGAAAGTAATGTATTTATAAAAATTGGAGAGCCACGGTTGTAAAATATTTATAAATATTGTATTATTAGAATATATTTGTACATATCTTTATCGTAATATGTTGCATGTGGACAATTTTCAGGACTACCGACCCGCCGACCAAATTAATGAATAATACATTCACAAAATCAAAAGTCAAGTGTTTTTGTTATATAGATACACGTGCTACTTTGTGCTGACAGAATTATAAACGAAATCGACAAAATATACGATTGGGGTTTTTCTTGCATTGTCTATTTTGAAACTAAAATCTATAAATGGTGCTGATTTGCTGTATTTGCCAAATTCAAATGCCATTCCTGCCATTCCTGCCATTCTGACCAAATATTTAATTTCCCTTATGTAGATATTCTTAAAACAGTAGATAAATATGAAGACAAATTTGGATTCAAATGTTTAATCCTTTAAGTTTATATTTTTCGCAAAAAGTTTCTAATGCAAAAAGCTATACCTAAACAGTGTTCGGGAACACGACACCAATTTGAATAATATTAATATTAATAATTTTAATAAAAGTAAACATACTTAAGTTAAAAAAAAAAGATATATTAACCTTTCTGACAGATATTGCATCAGTAATTTTCACGTGTACCGTTTGTTTATAAATAAGAAGCACATTTATGTTAACTACGGAATAATGTTAATTCATTCAATTGAATTAATCATTTTTTATAGGAGAACGTCGGTAAACAAAATAAAAATAAATCCTAATTTTTTTAAAACGCAAAGATAATTTAAAATCCAACAATAAATTGAAGACACATAAATATTAATTTTGCTCATTTAATTCTAATTTATTGAACATGTAGTATTAGATTCAATTATTTACACAAGATTTCACACGGCAAAAAAATTCTGATTTCATGCTACCGTGGTATCAAAAAACCGCATCGCACACCTGACACTATTCCGATATAAACCTACCATTAATCAAAAAAAGGGACAGTGCCCTTACGATCCGATCGCCGTAGAAAAGGAAAGTATATTCCGCAAACAATGAAATAAAAAGCGATGGTAAATTTTTAGATGGGATGATAAAACGGTAGGAAGGTTTTTATACAAAGATCACCTAAATATAAATTACGAAGTTTATTCCCACAGATTCTCTTCCGCCTTTATGTAATCTAAAATAAACTCACGTAACATCAAAGACTGTGTTCTGAAAAATGTTACCTAGTATTCAGTAACTAAGAAAAAAATTATAAATTGAATTTCGTTTTGTTGTTTACAGATTACGTTTTATTTTAAATACAACATTGGGATGTCAAAATGATGATAATAATTAATTAAAAAAATAAAGCTGGTTGATTTTAGGACTATTTTTGTAGTTTTTGTATTCAATTGAATAGTCTTTTCTATAAAGAAAGTCTTCTAAGATTTTCTAGACTTTCTAGAATCCGTAAATTTAATCTCATCGAAATTTATAACATACCGGCAAACGAATAAAAAGGATTATTATTAAGTTCGATAAACCTTACTATACTACGTTCGTAAATTCGGAGGAGTAAATTCAAATTCTCACTTAAAAAATTCACACACTCATTGGCTACTTGTGAGACACGTTTACACAGTGTAAGTTGCCGTATTCGCAACCAGATTTCCGGTATTTAATGTTTACATGCGTGACAGATGACAGGTATCGATTTTAAGGTATTTAAAAAGTCATTTATTGTTTATTAACGGTATAAAAACAGTTTTTTATAAAAGAAAAGGATTAATCACTTCAATTTGAATGGATTCAAATCCGGGGACAAGTACTGTAGTTTCACCGCCAAGGAAACGCCCTGGGGCATTTATCAATAGTTTAAACAAGATTTTAGTTTCTCCAAATTATTTGATTGGTATAAAGTAGTAAATAGTTATTAATAAACAAAAAAATATGTTTAGAAATTAAAAATCTATTACAATTTCCTCCTTTAAAAGTGATATTCAAAAGAAAGTGAGTGTTTTATTAATTTTTCATAATGAAAGACAGGAGAAATACACAAAATCTAGTAGATAACTGGACGAAATCGCATCTAACAATAACCGAACAAAAGTAGAATTGGAGTTCAAAAATTGTACCAGTGCAGTGTAATTCTAGCTTATGTGTTTACTCCTCCGAATTTACGAACATAGTATAGGTTATAGAAAAGACCAAGTAGAGAGAGTTTTGAATAGGAATCTAAACCCGTCCATTTATTGGTATGTAAGATCAGACAACTTTTTTACAGATTTTTGTTACTTCCATTGTATATTTATTTCAGTTTCGAATTATTTGTTTTCCTTGGACATATAGTAAAATTTAACTCATTTAGTCTCAAAGGCCTTAATTTTTTTGAGATTTTGTTATAGATTTTTGTTATTATAAAAATTAAGAAAAATATTTAAAGAAATTTAGGTGTAATATAGAAAAACGCGAGTTGGTCCTTGTCCCTGTTGCTGTAACATTTTCACCCTTAAAAATCAATTATAACTTTTATTATTTAATTATTATATGCACATGAATTCCGCATATATAATAAATTAGAAAATAAATGTGATTAATTTAATTATGCTAAGTGCAAATTTAACGACTGTAATGTGCGGTATTTAAAATTAAAAAGACTTACCTTGACCTATAGACGGGATCTAACCAAGATCGTGAAAAAAATGTTTCATTTCTGTTTCATATATTATTTTTTTATTGAATAGAATAATAAATTATCAACAAGGACAATGAATATATTTGCAAATAAAAAGTTCTGCGGAAAATTTCTTGTATGGTCGCGTGATTTTGATTTTTTTTACATTTTTGTATACTTAACAGTAATAACTAATAAGATTATTTATTCAGGTATATAATTTATTGATATTATGTAGTAATTATGTTATTTCTGAAACGTGACGTACATAGTTTATAAAACGTAGTTTTCTCTTGTAATTTATCATTTCCTGATATGAATTTTTATAAATTATTCTAGCGTTATCAGTACAAAAAAATATCATAGTAAATGTTGAAAAAGGGTTTAAGATTTACACATGTGAATAGGTCTTATTCACCGTTATTATAAATGTTCAATATTTTATAAATTAGTATATGAAAATTCAGAGCAAAAATGGCAAGAAACTGATGTAAATTGTGGAACTTAATCCAAAAATTTGTTTGGAAAATTATGAGAAAAATCCTATAAATTGATATTTCCGTTGTAGTTTAATTTTCCTCCAGTTCTTTTCATGAAAGCCCAGAAAATAAAATATATTTAATTTTTATGCAGTAAAAAAGAAAAATATAATAACAAATAACTGTGACGATGAGCTAGTAACTCCAAATAAATTATTTATAAATAAACAGTTTCGACGAAATTTACAATTCGAAATTTATCCATCAAACTTATAATCAAAATTCAAACTGCAAAATTTCTATAGTAATTATGATTAATAACATTTAATTTTGATTGTTTCAAAAGATAATAACGTTGATGAATGTAATTAAATTTTTTTTATTATACAATAAATAATGACATAAATTCATCCTGAACTCCATTATACACTCGAACATATTGCGTACTCAAACATCCGTCCGTATCTTATTTCACAACAGCAGCCATTTCATCAAAGTGCAATCGTAAAAAAACACGAACACCAACTTTAGCTACCCTCAATAAAAAATGGACGCACAAAAAACTACAAAAAAAAATCGTCGAAGGACAGCGGTTGTTCGCGGCGAAATAAGGAAGAGGTAAAACATCATGTGAAAGGGTTGTATTACTAACCTACCCTAAAGAGTTGTCCCGTTAATTCACCCTGATATAAAACGAACCTTCCGCATTCCATCTTCAATGGGTTAGGCAGGCTGTTGGTTGAAAATTAGGTGAGGTCGAAAAGTATTATGTAATAGAATGCGTTAATAGAAGTGATATATCAAGTGTTTGGAAATGTACGTAATTATCGAGTACGCGGCATAAAAAGAAGAGAAATATGGTGAACCTTGTCTTTGAAAGAATATTAAGAATGCCATAACTGGATTATTACATTTATTATTTAATATCAGAAGCACGTGTACAAGATAAAAGATTGAAAACGTGTTTAACTTTATATACGTATATCTAACGTTGCATGCATATTTATGTAATTTTTATTTTCGTAATTATTTTCAGCCTATAATTTAACGCAACAATACGTTAATTATTGTTTCAAAAAGTATTTATTTAATATACAAAAATCAACTACATTTTAATTACACTATATGATAGATTAACCTTGACAAAAGGTTTTTCAATATTATATTCAAATTAATTACAATTTTGTCCTGAAACAATTATTTCTTCTTCTTATTATTATTATTATTATTATTATATGTACATAAAAAGTTAAAGAAATGTCACATCTTCCTGTTGCTTCACTGATTAACAACAATTAATTAAACATATATGTATATTAATTGTTATTATTTATATTGAAATTATACTTATCTTTTATTCTTGTTATTCATAATTAATAATAATTTCGTTGTGAATAATTTTTATTATTTCCCATTTATACAAAAAAAAAATATGTTTCTTTTAAATTATAGAAGAAACACAACGTAAATTTACCTTACCCCAAATTTGTACTTTTGCTGGTGAAGAGTGCGTAAGGGCAACACAAAATAACCTGGGCCAGGTCAACGTCCTTTTAAAACACGAACACTGCCTCTGTTTTTTACGTCGTTTTTTATCTTATCCCAGAGAACACAGGGTATTTTGTTGTCTATTTAAATAGTTCTCTCGATTGTTAACGCGAGATCCCGACGAAGCTTTATTCTATGAAATTATAAAAATTTAGGAAATTTAATAAAGCTTCTTGCATCGAACTCGTTACATAGTAAACATAAACATATATGAATCTCTTAATACCAACCAAACTTGTTCTTCGAGGAAATGCGTTCTCACTAATTACACTTGTTGTAAATTATGGAACGTAAAAATGCGAACAAAGGTAAATTTAAAAAGACATGTGTAAATGGTAATCAGTGATAATAGTTGCACGCAATTATTTAAGTGAGCAAATTAAAATTATGTTTACATTATAAGTTTAAAAAAATCACATTATTAAATATTTGGGATTTATTCATAAATCATTTCGTTATAAACAATTACATATTTGCAAAACTTAACAATTAGAAAAGATGGAAACAGAAATGATTGATGAAGCCCTCTATAACAAAACAATAAATACAAAAATGAAAAAGAAATGAATTCGAATCAAGGATAAAAAGGAAAGGAAATTTTTACTTTTTGTACAAAAAAATAACCAACTTATTCTATCATAAAGCTTTGTTGCGATGAAAAAAATAAATGAACGATAACAGCAAAATCCCTTAGTCCTTCTAACTATATTTACACCATAAAATGTTAACAGGGCAAATAAAGAATACAAAAAATACATTGGGTACTGCGACAAAAAAAGGCTTCTGCAGTTTTTTATTGTTGATAATGCATTTTTGGTCGTAAACCTCGCCTTAAAGGGTAAATAATTCCTAAAAAGTACAAGAATTGTCGCAATAGATATGTACCCACTATTTGTGTTATATAAGACTATATAAAATAATTTTGTTTCCTGCTTTTGTTAAAAGAGATTTAATAAAATATTTTTATTGATAGGGACATTTTCAGTTCTCTTTTCCTTTAAAGACTACGAAAGTAAATGCGGCTTGTTCAAAGTTATCGGCGCACTATTGCTAACTTTGTTATTAGTGCAGTTACAATGTCGGTTATTACGTTATTACCAAAGATGCAATATTTCTTCCGTTGATTACAATGGTCCACAGAAAAAAAAAAAAACAATTGTGCATCACATTTCAGAGCCTACTCAGATATTTGTTTTTTTTTTAATAGAAACCCAGTATGTTTATGTAACAGCCGGTAGAAAATGAAATTTTGCACAAAATCTTCTTATACTATTATATGCCAGAAATGAAAAACAAAAGAGCTACGAGAAGCTAGGGTGTTGGTCAATACATCAAAAATGTGTAGTTTTTCTGCTGATTACAATGGCATATTCTAAAAACAATAGCGAGTCACATATCATATCGTAATTTAAAGAAAACAAAAAAAAATATTAAAAATAAAAATGTAACTTGGAAAACACACAAATAAGATGAATGAATAAGATAAAAAATCCGAACAGAATGGGGACTAAAGCTAAACAGGCAGTCAAAGGGAAATACTGAGATGAGTTGAAAAGAATATAAAACTACCGACCGAATTGCAAAACATTTTAGAAAACATTAAAGGGATTGAAGAAAAAGGAACAGAAATATATCTATAAATAAATAGTAAAAATAAAGCTGAAAATAAAACGGCAACTTCTCGAAAGATTGGTAAGAAAACACAATACCAATCCAATAAATCCCAAGCTCTTTGGGGTTAGGTTGGATTCGACTCTTGGCTGAGTTTGATTTAATGAGACATCAATCCAACTCAACACTAAAAAACACATTATTGGTATTTTTAGCTGCCATAAAAATTATATATGAACCAAGGTGTTGATTCTCCTTCAATTTAGCTCCTTTGGCCGCTCGTTTCGCTTATACTTTTCCAATTTCTACCACGTTTCCTTTCTCCTCCTAGCTCTTATATCTTGCACAATTTCTTACAATGTTCCCACTTATCTCCGCAAAACCTGCATCTTCACTATGCAATATTTTTTCTCTGTTTCCTCATTTTGCATCTAAACCAAGCTGACAGAATTTCCTCTTCATCTCATTTTCTGCATTCTAGATAACCAAGCGCCCTAGTGAAGGTTTGCATGTCATTATATTTTTAGTTACATATTGCACTTTGTATCAATTCGTATTTTCCTGTCTATTCATTTCTTTGCATATTTTTTCTATTTGTTTATTTTTTCTAAATGCATTATTTTCAACAAATTTTATATTTTATAAAAATTATAAATTTGAGTTCCGTCACTGTTTATTCAATATTAAAATAAAATACTCGATACTCGCTAGTTAAATCTTTAGTTTACTAACTGCCGATTAAATAAAATCTGTTGATTAAAATTAAAT
>JAFFZR010027687.1:0-21039 GCA_018397195.1 Lethrus apterus | reverse complement strand
GAAGTTATTCGCGATTTTGCATAAAATAAACTTCGAAATAGATTGTTTTAATTTAGGGTTAGACTTTGTATATTATTTAACTTGTTTTGTTTATTGTTTTAAAAGTATATTTAAATTATATCCGAAAATAGTAGGTATTAGTTTTAGTTTGTAAGTTCATAATCGTTAGCTCGTTAAAAATATAAATTTTGTTTGTCCATAAAACAATTTTCCGTAAATCTGTATTAGTATTATTGTCTTAATTCAATTATATGTCATTTTTCTGGTTAACATGGTTCTTTTATAATAGTGGTTTTTTTTTTAAATTTTAAAGTATTTTGAGCTTAGGGGCGGCATTTTTTGGTTTTGCCTACGGCGGCAAAAACGCTAGAGCCGGCCTTTGCTGATGCCCCTCGGCGGCCAAACTGAATGTGTAACGGTACGCAGATTGTCTTTGGATGGATTTTCTATCATAGATGCCATCTTTCAACTCAGTTATATTGCTTAGAAAAGAGCCAACTGCAAATAATTTTGAAAGACGCGTCGCAAGTGCTTTTTTTTGTTGAACTCTGGGCTTGGGGTAGATATTTGTGATCAGTAAGGCCATGTGTCTCAGGCACATGTTCAAAAATACATAATGAAGGCAGCACATCAATAAAATAAATGAAACTAAAATTTTACGTGTTTGTTTTGTTTTGCCGCAAAAAGTTTTAATACAGTTCACCGCTATGAATACTGTTCGTATTGTTAATTGTTGAAATCGCACTTGGAATTGCAATAGTAAACTAGCCTGCGATGTTTTTTTTTTTTGAACATTAAATTTATCAAATTTATCAAATATTTTTGTATCAAATTATTTTATTTAAAATTAAGTTTATATTTTAAACTTAATTTTAAATAAAATTTTTTACAATTCCCGTATATGTTTATTTGAGTCTTGACAGAAATAATATCAATAAGGTCGAATTATTCGAAGCGCGCCTATGATCTAACCCACAAAAAAAATGTGTCTTAGTATCCGGGCTCTAGTGATCAGTACAATCTTGAAAGTTTGTATGAGGCGTCCAATAAGGAGTTTATATCAAGGAGCTTTATTTGGATTTAGATTGGTCTAAATTTCTCCATTTACTTTGTGATGGCATTGCACTGTAAATTGCGACAAGACGCTAACAAGTACAAATGACAAACAAGACAATAAACCGTAAAATATACCGACAAGCAAACAGGACGTTGAACGAACTTTACACTCGACGCGTGCCATGCTTTAAGAACGAAGTCGACGGACTGAAGAAAGTTTAGTTAATTGTCATTTTGCAGTAGTAGTAGTTGTAGCGTAGCCGGTGGTAGACACACATACACTGATAATAAAATAACTCTCGGCACCGAAATGGTGTTTGAATTATTAACCAACGAAACCGACGCCAATCCCTTTTAAACAACGACATGGGATTCGTATTTTTAACCCTAAATAAAACATCTGGCGCTTCAATACTTTGTTTTATCTCATATTTTTCCATAGAGTTACATGATGGGAATAGTTGGAACACTGTTTCTAGTTATTGCTCAAGTGTGTACGTTTTTACGTCTGTACGAGCCCATGTTTGGTCTGCTTTTCTAATTGCAGGAATTGGTTATTTTAAATACTTCACATTTTTAGTGGCTTCCTTGGCTTACTTGATAAGTTCTCCAAGTATTTTTAATAAATATTTTATATAAAGAATTTAAATTAATTGGAAATTTTTGTAGTTAAAATGTAAAAAATCAGTTAACTATAATGTTATTAACATTACCTCTGAAGTTTAATAGAAAAACGTAAAATATCGTCACAAAACAAGAAAATTCGCCTTTTTCCAACTGGAGTTTCGGTCGGCATCGTGATCGTGCGAAGAACTGGAAGGGGACGCGATGGACACAAAGAAAAAGATAGCAAGCGCAAGCTCGGATGTGGGCACTTGCATGTAGCGTTCAGCAAATTGTATATAAATCTTATAATTATATAGAGTCGTTCGTGGGGTGATTATCTGTACATATTTGCTTATTTTATGTAAGTACATAGTTTTAATTTTTATTATAAATTGTACATAGCGGGAAACTTGTTTATGTATTCCTGGAGTTACGTCCCGATCCCGTCACACATATGGTGGAGGCGCCGGGTATCGAACCCGGGACCTTTCACAAACAAAGCGAATTTACAAAATTAATGTCTGCCATACACAAAAAGTGGTACTTTAATTTTTGATTTCAATTAAAACATTTGTAATTGTTTAAAATATAGCACATAAATAAAATCTACCTTTAAAAACATAATTGATAATTCAGGATAAAAATAAAAAGTAGTTGCAACATTTCTTTGTGGCAAATGGATTTTATTCATAAATTACTGAGTTAATCTAATAATAAGACCCTTTGTGTTAATAGTAGCATAGGAAAATTTAATTACTCAAACCACTCTGAACGAATCAATACAGTCTAACGTAACGCGTTTATTTAATCTTGTCCAATCGGGATTTTTTTTTTTTTTTTAATTTGAAATTTTTAAACACGAAACTAATTCCCGAAATTGTTTGAATGAGGAAAGATAAAGTGATTTCCTTTTGATGTCGTCGTCTGTTTGATTACGATATCTTGTTGTGTGCGCAGTTAAGTACTGCCATGAAATACTCGACGGAAAGTGGGTCATTGTGAAAAAAGTTTTAAGATGCAACCCAGCCGCTCGGTAAAAGCCAGACTAACATCCTTAACAACGTCTTATATTGAATTACGTTTTGCCTTTTAGAGTCATATTTCGGGTGTTTGAGCAAAAAATTCAAAATCAAATCGAATAAAGTTCAACACATACAGGGTTAACGTAAAGGTTGGAACATATTCGATAAAATCTTAATTGGGCAAATAAGAAAAAAAATGCTCGGACAGGTCGATTTTCTTTTTCAATTGTCCATTTTTTGTATACGTATATTTTGTATTGCGTCATCTATGTTCGAGTTATGACGTCATCACTTGTTTTTTTAAATTACAACACCCTCTTTTGATAATACCATTTGAAAGAGTACATTTTTCTGCGTATATACGCCAATTTTTATGGTATGTTACATAAGAATATTTTCGAGATATTTATTATTATTAATGTTTAATAACCCATTGTTGCATTATTTTCGTTCCGACACTGATCGTAGCTCCTATTTTTGCATATGTACCTATTATGCTTATCACCGTGACTTTAGTGAACAAAACTAAACGTCACTGTCAAATATTGCGCAATAAAATATTTTCGAGAAAAGGAGCTTTGGTATTCATTGCAATTTAATGAAATAAAATTTCATGGAAAAATTTGACAGTGACAGTGACATATATTTGACAGTGACGTTTTGTTTTGTTCACTAAACGTTGCTAAGCATAATAGGTAAATATGAAAAAAAGGAAAATAATGCAACAATGGGTTATTAAATATCTATATTAATAAAAATGAATTTGCAAAATGTTCCAACCTTTACGTTACCACTGTATATATTTTATTACATTTCACGTTTTTTACTTGTGTTAGCTAACAGGCATAAAATTATTTTATTTTTATTTTATTCTATTTTATTTAACCCTTTCTGTTCTGCCACCTCAACAGGCCGTGTGGTCTTTGGGTTGCTGCCACGACCGACTTACAGTTGTTAAAAACCATTCCAGCATATGCTGCAAGGATTATGGAGGGAAACGTGGAAATGGTCGGTCGGAGGGCCAACTCAAAGTTAAAAACATTGTAAACTTCGTCTCTGAAATAAAATTCCAATATAAAGATTTCATGCCAGAAACTATTCTTAGTGAAGATGGAATAATGCAATTTACGTCAATTTTCATGCCAAACTAATTTTATTTAATGGCAAACATATTTATTTCATTGATAATTTTGATTTAGTTTCTACTTCTACCTCTTTTGTTAAAAGAAATCCTCTCAAGATGATTTACAAAAAAATACAGAATTAATAATATCACAATAATGGTAATGCAATTCGAATGGTTCTGTAGGAAATAATAATATGATGCTTGAGACCAGGGGTCCTGTGGGAAAGGGAAAGGGAAAGGGAGAGGATGGAAATGCAAGGCGATCGGAGCGGGAGTTGGAGAGGGAAGCAGTAGAGGGCAGGGAAGTGGAGCAGTAGGTGGTAAAAAGATGGAAGGAGGTATACGGGCAGAGGAGGTACAAGCAAATGAGGGAGGCGAGGTACAATAAGAAATACGTATGTGCACATGGGAGGGCAGCGGACTACCTGGACGGAAGAAGGAAGTTGGGAGAGGAAAGAATAGTAGTAAGAGTTACGTGCGGAAATGAGGAGAGAGCCAATAAATACTGGATCGGAGAACAGTATGGGTTATGCAGATTTTACGGAAAGTGAACCAGGAGGAAGATAAAGAAAGAGGAAGAAGATGGCGGAGAATCATGCACGAGACAGGAAACGGATTGGAAAGATTGAAGAAATGGGAAGAGAAGATGGGGACGATGGGAAGAAATGTATTAAATAGATGAAATATGGAATTATGTGCTTTTACACCTGTGAGAATTAAACATCATACATTTGAAATATATAGTACATACGGACTTTCATAGTCAAAATAATCAAATTTATGATTATGACAATTCATACCCACTCGTTTAACTACTCGTTAAAAAGTTTTTTAAACGTATTTATGTGGTTGGACCTTTAAAATGTTAAATGACTAATTTTAACTGTCATCGCAGTTTTGGCCATTCTTGTCTGCCAGTTCTTATTTTCTTGAATCATGAGGCTGCAATTAAAAATTCAACATAGGGGAGAAAAAATAAATGCAAAATAGATTTATAACGCCTTGTAGAAAGCAAATAGGAAAATTGAAAGAATTGAGCCTCAAGTAGAATAAAATTCCCCATTAAGAAACTACAATTAAGATAAGAATCGAAATTACCTGCAAAATCAAGTTCGAAAATTATTCTGACATACTTTGACATTTTAGCACTAGACATTCACATATTATTCTAAAAGACTTTGACACATTGACACATTGGAACAAAGACATCCAACTTTTTAGCAAAAAATTTTGATTTTTTTTTCAAAAATTTTTGCCGGTATTTTCCTAGGTTGGCGCTTATAAATGAATAGAATAATAATTCATTCAGAGAAAATGCAGAAACATGGTAAGGTTGCTTTTGCAATCTATGCAGATTTGACAATTGTTCTAACATTGACGCCTACAGAGACATACATAAATTACTTTGGAAGAAAATGGCAAAGAAAAACGTATTCGGTTCTAACAAAAACTTCAAAAAAAGTTAATTTAAAAAATATGTGTTATTATTTTTATTCAATAAAAAAAACCTTTATTTGTTATACGTTACAACTCAACATAAACTACAATTCATATTTCCGCCTCCGCCTCCTTCAGTCTCTTCTTCAGCTTTTTCAAATTTCTATACCCTCCCCTGCTTCACCCAAACACTCCCTGCAATATTTAATATGTGCAACCGATCTCAATTTTAATTAATTAATATTACTAATTAAAGAAATGTTGCTGCTATTGGCTGTTGAGGTGCAGCCAATAAACTAACTGTTCGTATTAACAAATATGTAATAATATTTTATAAATCCGTAATGAGGAATTTACGTTAAGCAATGATCAACTTGAAAACATTCTCACGCTGATAATCTAAAGATTTATTGTAATAAACTTGATAATAATATTTTAACCAATTACACTCTATCAACAACAATAACATAATTTATGGCGTTTGCTAATAACAAATATATTTTTGAAATGGAATTTTACTACGTAATTGTCTGTTTGAAATTACCATCCTGTGATATAAATTAAAGGATTTATGAAAATGTAACCACACCCATATGTTTTATAGTCGTGGTGTAACATTTGCTTTGTTGTAAGACCTCTGTAATTGACAAGCCAAAACGTGCATGATCGTGCTGCAGATAATGTAGAATATTATTTGACGAATTACATAAATACCGTTTTGTTTCATAACCATTTAATTAATTGAGTGTATGTTTAATATCCAAGTACGGTTTTCTTCTATTGTGTTTGTTAATTTTGTCATCAGACAATACATTATTCGAATGATGATTTTTTGTGTCAATCCACCGACTTGCCAAAATAAAAATTATAATTTGCCAAAAATATGATCGTGTATGCGCTTAACATGTTTTATTCATAAATTGTATCGCTTTTATTAGAGATTTCCTATTGATTTCTGGCACTGCACGTGACCTAATAATAGAATGATTACTTTTCATGGGTATATTTAGGTGCGCTTATTTCTATTACAATGCATTTTTGCGTCACGTGCTTTTCGACAAAATTCATACGAGTTGGCGTAATCATCTTGGCTTCGCACTACTGTCACAAGACATCACCAACCACATGTTTTAATACGGCGAAAACCACGTGTTTTATAAAAATATAAATAATTTGTAGAATACACAATTTGGAACGGTTCCAGGCGTTTGATTATAATTATTCATGAAATATTTAATGAATTTGTATACAAAAACGTATCACTAAATATTTTGGTGAAATAAAAAATATTACCTAATAAAAAAACCTAAATATATATATTTTTTAAATTTCGTGTACCACAACCTATTAGACTATTCATGTTTAACAGAAAATGTATTTTGAAGGAAGGAAGAAATAACGAAATAATTGTGCTATTTTTTTTGTTCAAGAATATCAACGAAAAAACAAGTGAATATTTTAAAATCTTTCTTTTATAACAATTGGTAATTAAGGATTAAAAATCGCAACATTAATGATGATTTAAAAGAACTAACATGAAAAGTACAGAAATTTATCAAAAAATTCATTTAAAATATTAGTGTTTAATTAAATATAAAGTGTGTCCGAAAAAAAAAATTATTCAAAGAAAGCAAACAAAAATCGGCATGTCTTTACTTAAACCTTTATTTCTTTGTCTTTGTCTTTGTCAAAAATGTTATCCAAACAAATCAAAGCTTTTCTTTAAGAAACCTATTTTAGAAATGAAAAAGGAAACAGTGAAGCATTTTCTATTGAGCATTTTCTATTGAGCATTTACTACAAACGTCAATTTTACATTAAGAAATAAATAGTGGTTTAAATATAGACATGCCGATTTTTTTTCATGGTTAAGTAGAGGGAATTCGAGAGTTTTGAGCCCACCTCTCCTCCAGGCAATGGGCATGCATATTTTTTTTTAAATAAAAGATGCTACCCAATTTTAGACATTTGGCCCCAGCCTTTGACCCATAATCTTTGAACAGTCATCAACTCAACTCAACAGACAGCAGTACAACCCAATAGGCGGATAGACAGACAGATAGACAGACCGAGAGACTGACAGACCATCAGAATGACAGGCATTTTTCGAACAGATTTCGAACAGCTCATAACAGATTTTGAACAATTTTTGAACAGCTTCTGAACGGATTCTGTTACACTTGAACAGCTTCCGAACGGCATCTGTTAAATTTAAACAGCTAAGAACAGCTTTTGAACGGCTGTCCGGCTGTACTGCTCTCTGTTTAGTTGAGTTGATGACTGTTCAAAGACATAGGTTGGCTAGGATTCAGGGACGAAACGGTTCAAAGTTTAGGGGTCAAAGGACAAAGGTTGGGTGGACCCATTTATTTAAAAAAATTACGCATGTGCAATGCCTGGAGGAGGAGGTGGGATCAGAACTCTCAAATTCACTCTTCTGGCTTACTTTGACTAATTTTTTTTTTCGATCACACCGTACATTAATTACCTCGTCCCTATTGTTGTTACTTTATCCCTATTGACTCTTCAAAAAAATCAAAATCAACGATCAGTGATAAAAAAATTAATTAAAAAGATGTATTTAGTTTTATGAACATCGTGAGTGAAAAACTAATGGCGTTAAAAGCTATGAGTTATAAGCAATAAAGAATAAAGACGAAAATACATTTGAGAAGGAAAATGAAAAATTTGTTTAAAATAAATACAGCATTGTGTTGTTTAAAACGGGGTGAAAAAACCTAGCGGAACACATAATCGGAAAAATTGAATTCAAAAAGATGACGTATGGTGGAAACTTGAAATATTGTACATACGAATAACAAGAAGATATTGGTGAAAGTTCAAATGTGGCTTTGCGATGTATAAAAAAACTGATTTATATTTAATTACTACAGAAATAAAAAAATGCCAAAGGTTTGTTTATTTTTTCAAATAAATTATTTTGTAGATGAGTCTGATTGCATTCCCTTCCTTGTATTTTTTCCAAAATGACTCTTCACCCTATAATATAATAATTTGCTCTGTTCTTTGCAGCGATCAATAAAGGTATGAAATATATACGTTCTATCACTTTTCTTATACTATTTATACTTGCGAAATTCATATGTTATATATATTGTTACGATTTCAAGGACACTCGGTAAAAATAACGAGGGAGATGATATTTCGAGGAGAAAAATACGTTCATGTAATCAGATTGTGTTACAGTTTCTTTACTTTACTTGAATGTTCAGAATATTGATTTTATTTTATCTATAAAAAGAAGTTTTAATGTAAAGTTACATATAGATCGACTTTTCATTTCCATGAAAATTATTTTAGATGTACTTCTATTTATAACTTTCTTACAAAACATTTTCATTGTAAACCAGAAAATTGACTAAAAAAAGTTTTATTTTTGGCATCAAAATAATTTTTTTGTTTTCTAATTTTCACTGTAAAGCAGAAAATTGCATAAAAAAGTTTTATTTTTGGCATCAAAATAAATTTTTTCTAATTTTCTTGTTTGATGATATTGAGATTGATTTTTCGCTGGACTTGGTTAAGTTTCACAACTATAATTTATTTCTCGTCGTCCGTAATAATGGCCTAACTCAGTGGTTTTCAAACTTTCAACCCCTTTAAAAAAAAAAAAAAAAAATTGGCGCCCCCCATCAGTTTTCATAACTGTTTAAGTTCGTAAATAATAATAATTTCATTGTAATGTTGTTTAATAGTAGAGCGTAAACATCTTGCCTATTCGTTTTTCACTACATAGATTTAAAGTTTGTTGTATTCAGAAATAATATATTTGGTAATAATTTTGGGCCCTACAGTTTGGAAAACACTGGCTTAGCCTCTGAAACAGATGTCGAGAAATCAAATAAATTTATGAAACCTAAGTGTTTGTAATTTTATCATTTAATAGTTGATACGTGATCTTTATTTTCATCTTTCCTTCCAAGAGCTGCCCAATATCTAAAATGAATCATCAAATTAGTAGGTAAGAAATTGGTTGGTTAGACAGAAGGCGAAAAAAATTTAGAAAGTGTGTGAGCAATTATTTCATAAGATGAGACATACACATTTCAGAATATGTAATAATTAAAGTTCGGATTTTTATTCAAAAAAATTAAAAAATATGGGCATTTTAGGAAATATATGCATAAAATATGCATAAGACATTAAAAATATGCGCATAAATATACAAAGATTTTTGAAAAAATTTGATAAAAATTAAAGTTTTGCTGTTGGGTACTTCTTCTTTGTACATTTGGCGCTTCAATAAATATTTTTTCCACATTACTAGAGAGATAATGGAAACTTATTTCTTCACCTACGCTATTTAATGCATGTGCTTAGCATGTTACGTGACTACGTTTTCATAAAAAATTTAAAGGTAAGGTGCTGCGTCACGAAAAAGAAGGATTATGTCAGTTTCTGGAGCAAAAAACGTCATTAAGCTCTGATTGACAAATTTAACAATCTCTAAATTATTATTTTCCGCAAATTCTTTACAGCTTATTAAAAAAGTTGTTGTTGTGCTTTCATTTTTAATGGGTTCGGACACTTACAGTCACTCAATTTTTAATTAGCTATTTAGCTTTTAGTGCAGTGTGTTTTATTTTTATGTCAGAGTAAGAGCTTGTTACTCTAGAAGTTCGCCCATTCCTCTAGAGCACTGTTAATTGTATGCCAATAGTGAATGCTGCCGGCACCTCCCGACTCGCAATTTTGCAATTGAAACGAATCACACACGAGAGAGATTATTAAAAAAGGTTTTGGTAAAATATTGTCATCTAACACAATGAATAACAAACAAATTTACAATGTATACGTTATATCAGTTGTTGCATTTACGATGATGTACACAAATTTATTTCTCACGTCACATTTTATCTCTGAAATTACATTATTGTAAAGTGTATTTAATATAATTTTCTTAACGTATGTATAGAATTAAGGGTTAATTAATTATTAATTAATTAATTAGGGGAAAGATGTATGTTGTGAGTGCACTGGATGAGAAATAAGAATGATAAGGCATGAAATAAAAGTATGGGAATAAAAATGATAAAATTGATGAAGCATTGAAAAAAGTGAAAAAACAAATCAAGTCAATCAAAATTGGAAACAAAAGTACCTAAACATAGGAAAGACTATAAATATCGTTAAAGTAAGAAAAGAAAAATGCATGGTGAAGGAGGTGAACGAATATGTGCTTAAAAATACAGGCTGGGATTAAAGTATGGAATATTTAAAAAAAGCGAACTCAACCGGTTTTTTAAAAAACGCTGAAACAGGTCGATTTTATTTTAAAAATACACTTAATATGTGCGATTCACCTTCCGACTTTCATTTGTTTTGTAGTTATGACGTCATCACAAAAAAATTTAAATGACAACATACATTTTTTTTAGTGGAATCCGATAGTGATTTGTCTACCCTTTATGACCGTGCAAAAAAATCATAAGGTTGCACTAAAAAAATTCTGAGAAAAACAGATCTGAAAATTGAATGTTGATATCCTAGATAACAAATAATTCAGACCATGAACGGTACGTAAAGTCTAAAGTAAAATTACGATTGCAAGGTTTTGATTGTCAAAATAGAAAGATCTATATATGATTAAGTAATATAATGTAGTAAATATAACAAATTTTACAAAGGATAACAATTAGTAATTTCTGTTAAAAAAAGACTAGAAAGACTAGATCTCGAAAAATAATGTAATAGTTACATTGAACTAAAAAGAGCAAAAACTCAATAAGACAACAGCAAATCATTAAAAATTGTGTGATCAATTCAAAAAAATACAACATAGAAAAATAAAACATATAATCTAGATTTTCCAATTAATAAATACTATCAAACGTTTGATCTATAATTGGTTTTCCAATTGCATAAATTAGAGAAAAAAATGCATTTATTGTCAAACAAAATGAATAATTATATATTAATACGAATCTTATGTACGTGTCTACCTACATGTGTGAATATAGTAATAAAAGCGAAAGTACAGAGTTCCCGTCAATTATGTATAATTTAAAGCGAGCAGACGTACCGAATCCTGTTCGTTATTTATTACTCTGGTTCTCATTTCAGCACATACACACCTGGACCGTAAATATATGTAATAAACGTGAATAAACGCAAAACGTGAAAAAATGTGACTGCTGCGCCAATTACTTAAAAGCCTACATTACTTAATTTAACGGAATGTAATTATAAATGTTTGTTGTTATTTCAACTATCTCAATTCATTAAATTATATTTTTAAGCAAATGAGGACATCTGTTTGAAAGAGTTTTGTAAATTACCACAACCAGATTTATTTGGAAATATTCCAAATTCGGAGTAATAAAAAAAAAGAAAGTTGGTGAAAATATTGAGTTTTAAAACAAAATACATGATAATTTTTATTGATTAGAACTTTCGAACGTAGAATAATTAATCATTTTAATTTCAAGTAGTTTAATTTGTGAAACAAACAGCAAATTTTATGTTGCGAATCAGAAGAAATTTGTATGTTTGTGTAAAGACGATGGAACATATCTTGAGATTAATATTCCACGCAGGTATGTTGTGATAACCCATTCACCGTCGCATTGAAAATATAACTGTCGTTCTTGTTAGATTTTACATATATTTCATTTTTATGTTACTTACAACTTTTATATCTTTGCGTAAGAATGAATACTAGGTAAAGATTATCTATCATATCGATCTAAATTATGAAAATCGTGGTCGAAATTTCTAAAATTTTTAGAAATATAGATTTACATAGATGCAGGATATTTATGTGTCCTACTTTTATATACAAACTACCTAACACATTAGTCCGAGGTGCTAAAGTGCAAAAATTAACAAGTAAGCATAGTTTAGAGTATTTTTTATGTGTCGCAGAATTAATTTGAATAGAACTTACTAATGGATATATTTTCTAATTAACACTTTTAAAACTAAAAGCCTAAAATCTTTTTTTTGCAAAAAATTTTCTAGTTTTCTTGCACGCTGATTATTACATACAGATAGCGCAAAAATACCAAATTGACAGTTAAAATAATTAAATGTCACGTTATCGGTTACACAAATAATCATAGCTTTGTTTTAATTGAATCTAATTTGACTTCTCGGACTTGTTACGCCAGCGTTTATCACTAGCAATCTATACAAAAAGCTGAAGTCTGACATGGAAATCACAGAAATCTGATATGCCGACAACTTGTTAATTGTGGCCAAAGATGAAAAAATCCTCAAAAAAAGTGCAGATTTATTTAAGAGTTCATTAGAAAAATGAAATATGGAAATTATTGAAGATAAAACAAGGAGCATGATAATTGGAAAGAGATAATAAAGACATAATGTAGAGAGAGAAGAAGACAACAACAAGCACAATAATTTATATATCTAGGAACAATTATATTAGAAGATGGAAGACTAGACCGAGAAATCACACAAAGAATTACAGCAGAATAACAGCATAAAAAAACACTTTCTTAGGAAAAAGGGAAATACCTAAAGAAATAATAAGAAAATATATAGTAACCCGGAGCAGAATCATGGGCAGCAACGAAAAGGCAAAGAAACAAAAGACAGCCATCGAGTTGAGAATAAGGAAAATAGAAATGCAAACACAAATGGATAAGATCAGAAATACAGCATTTAGAGAGAGCCTGCAATGATTAGACGAGTTTTGAAGCTAAACCTAGCAAAACTAGAGCTAGAGGGCGATCAAGAAAGACATGGCTGGTGGAAGTGAGGAAAGCAGTAGAGAGAATAGAAATAACTTTGTAAGAAGCCAACTAGATCACCCATGATAGGAGAAGATGGAGAGAAATGAGCCTTACACCCGCAAGGGTACATAGGTCGAGGATTAAGAAAAAAAAATTAGAAAATCTTGAGTCTGATTTTGTTAATTACATTCATATGGATTAATTATCGTTGAGCTTGGTAGTAGCATTTTCTGTTTATGTAACCTTTTCTTCTAAAATTAATTAAATATTCAGAATTAGAAATGAACTCAAAATTAAGTCGAGCATTTCTAGATTAGTGTTTTTAAAATTGAAATATTCTATAGCAAAATTTTGTAGAATATGTAGAACACATGTACTAATATTTTATATATCTTCACATCATTTTTTTAAAATTATTTAATTCAAGAAAACACATTTGAATAATTCGTCCGTTTTAAAACAGGTCACATCTATTTGACAAAAGCATTTCAAAATTTCTTCGTAAATAAGAACTCGATGTAGTTTCTTTGAAATAACGTGTGTGGTACTTAAGTGTTTATTTAATAAATCCGAATGTTTCTCACTGGCTAACTTGAAATAGGAACAAATTTAACAAATAAACGTGCGCATCGGGGATAATAGTGATTTATAATAATTTTATATAATTCATTTTTATACGATAGATTTATTCAAACATATCGAACTTTGATCTAGTTGATAATGAAAGTAATCGGCATTGCAAAATCATGGGACATTTTTTCAAATAACGCATTTACTCACAATATCCGGGTTTCTTTTGTTTTAATATAAATATGTTTTGCATTCATTAATGAAACCGTATTATGCCTATATCACATTTATATTTTTTGATAAGTTTGAACAAGTTATGGACAGAATTTATTTATTAAATTCCAAACGGATTTATGCATTTATTTGATATGTTATTTAACAATATCGCAGCGATCGTGTGTTGAACAACATTACAAATTTGAAAATGGCGAATAATTTAAAATTTGTGAGATTAACATATTTTGCTGTTCAATAAATATTACTTTCACTTTAAAGTTTTTGGGTTAAAAGAGAAAAAAAGCTGTTTTAGTATATTCTTTTAAAAAAATACGTTTAAATAGTCGTGGATATTCATTCATATTTTATTATAAATCTGATGTACGTCAAAAAACTTGCAGAAATATCGGCGAATAAATTTGTTATTAAACGATACAGTGGTTGGACGAATTCGACAAAAGTTGTTTTTGAAAACATATAATTTTTTTTATTCTTAAGCGTACAACCAATAGAAGAATATTAAAAAATTCATATTAAAATAAACTTATAAAAAATTATTTATTTAATCTATAATTTACTGAAATATGTTTATTTATAATTTTGAAAATAAATTATGAATAAATTTCAGCACGGTATCATTATTATATTACATAACAATTTTCTCACTGAAACAAATCGATATGTCTTTCTTTCTATATTTTATATTAAAATATTTATTTCCTTTTATTTGGTACAACGAATTATTCTAACATTAAATTAAAGATGTCTACTTGGCTAGGCTTTCCCTGCGTGTTTCCAAAGCCGCACTGACTAAGCTTTAATGTAGAGTAATTGTTCGTGGAACGCATTAGAGTTTTGTATTTTATATGATTACCTATAGATTTCATCTTTAAAAGAAAATAAATAACAAATATATTTAGGTAGCACTTTTTTAATACAATTGAAGTCTTTGTAATAAAAATTGTATCTTCCGAGATGAGAAAATGAAAACATGGAAATTATTTTTTTTTAATTATTACTTTACTACTTTTAAATGATAAATGATTGAAATTTCATCTTTATTATACAGATTATCCCAGGACGTTCACTACAGCCGATATCTCAGAGAGGGTAAGTCTAATTTATTTCAAATTCAGGTTATGTTTGAGCCTTAGGAAAGATCATTTCTGTAATAAACATTTATTCCCAATTTCCACTTCTCAGCAACAAATATAGAATTACGAAATTTAAATGGATCAGCGTATATATTGTTTAATTATTCGAAAATACGGGTTAAAACAAATTCAATAGTACTATTTTCACAGAATTTTGGTTAGAAAAAGACACACTTATAGATATTCGAAAAGACACTCGTGGAATCAGTTATGTATGTTGAATAGTAATTGATCGTTGCCATTGTTGTATAATAGAATGTTTTTTTATTATTTTTGTTTCTTTATGAAATATAATATTCATATATATTCCGAAAATCTGAAACTGTAGTGTTAGTAGTAAGTAAGCGTTAGAAGTGGCAAAAGAAAATTACATACACTTATTTCGTAGATAGTTGTAACTGGGAGAATTGTTGTTGGTGTCAGTGTGGCGCGAATTATAGGATTGCAGCCGATGTCTTTGCGGCGGCGAACCGGAGCGCATGTCGCGAGGATGTCATGGTACGACACACGAGTCTTCTTGAACGTCTTTATCGCGTCCAAATCAAATCCGCACCGAGTGTCTCTTAATTTTTTACCACAGTGTCAATGGTTGCGTTTAGGCAACACGCCACTCATCGAAACGAAAAATGCATCATGCAACACAATATTTCACAGTTCGAAAAATCACTCGGTTTGATTTCAGTTCGCAATTGGGACTGATAATCAAAAAAGGAATCATGCATGTAAAACGAATTAAAACGCTAAATGTAAACCAGGTACTTCGAAAGTTTTATACATTGTAAGTTTAATAAATAGGAAACCAATAAAATAATTCGTAAAGGAAAAACATATAGTCTATGAGGCATACACAAAATTCACCTGGCGATTCCCGGAGTTGTGACTCCGGAGAAGCGGGAGAGCGCGCGCCTTCTTTGTCGCTTGTTGGTGAATCCACGCTTGGAACTCTTACTATCCTTATACATAACACATATTCAACGAATCAAATTTAACAGTTTTTAAGAAAAAATCCAATCAATCAACACGTGGACTGTTCGTATACTTGTAGAAGTTCATAAAACGTAAAGCGCATGCGGTTCAACCAATTTCACTTTCAAAGCTTTTAAATTGAGGATAAATTTAATATTTAAACCACAAGGATTCACTTAAATTGGTTTCTTTCCTTAAAACCGCACTAATTTTTGTAAAAAGTCCTTTTTTTTAAAAATTAAATCACTGGTAACTTATAACAGGAACACGTCTTTAAAACTGTCAAAAAAAATCTTAAAATTGAATCACTTTGTACTGGACTGAGGAAAACGGACACTTGTATTTAAATGACGGGAACGGCAATTGGTCCCTAAAGCTCTGTGATTGTCGGTAACTATCTGAAGAGATGAGCGTCTTTGCGGTCCAGAACACTTTAAGATTTGCACGCGACTGCACGCTCTCGCCGACGCCGTCACTCTATATCCCTGCCACTCTCAACCGGCCCATTATAAACCGCCGTTCGCGCTCCTTTGGACGTCACAACCGCAGTGACGTCACACGTCATCGATCCCGCTAAAGCTACCGTTGAACGCATCCCACCGCCCGCACCGAACCGAATTACGTCATCGTCGTGACGTAACAGTTATTCCGTCACGTCCGTTCCGGAGATTTCTAGATTGCAATTCATCCTGTACAAGGGCGGATATCGATCCTTTCAACAATTTTGCATAATTAAATTCGCGTGTACAGATATTTAAATTTAGCCGTCCGAATAAATTTATTGCGTACTGCATAACGTTTTTTTTTTTTTATTTAATCATCGGAATTTTACAAAATCCTGATATGTCACTGTTTCAAAAAAACCCATTTTCCACAACAATAAAAAAACCAATTATTAATAAACAAATTATATTTGAAAAAGGATAGGATAGTTTATTTTGGTATTTGATTTTTTTTTATTCAGTTTTCTAAATACATTTTTTTTATATTTGTTTCCTAGACTGTAGACTTTTAACGCTAAACAATTATCTATAAGCAAAAAGAGCTAACAACCTTATGCTGCAAGCTACATGTAAGGATCGTCAATTAAACTTTGTTAGTGTTTTTAAATTTTGAAGATAAATAAATGTTACTTCCACTAAAAAAACTTTTACGAAATTTTGGATTTGGAATAATTTTTCTTTATAACATTTTTATTACCCTATACAGGAAAATTACTTTGATTAAAAGTTATTACGTTACAACCTTCAAAAATCAAAACTGTCTTTCAAAATACTTTCATATTAAGAAGGGATAAAATCCCAGATATGAATTCAAAATTCTAAAATTTTTTGTCCCTTATACCTTTTGATGCTTCCACTATAGGATATGTTGTATATTCGAAATGAAACAATGGATTCAATAAAATGTGTGAAGTAGTACGATCATCGGGATGACTCTGGTGTCCATTATTAAATATGGTTATACATTCCATTTTAGAATTGCAACTACTCCTTTGAGTTCTATTGACGAGGATTCTGCTGTTCCTCTATTTATACATATTTGAGGTTATTGTATGTTTTTGTGTTTTCTACTACTTTTTTTCCATTTTCTCCTATCGTAAACATCTAATCTCCATTCTAGTATTTCCATTTTACTTAAGTCCTCAATCACTTGATTTTCCCATCGTATTTATGGTCTTCACCTTGATTGTATTCCTTCTGGATTCCATTTTATAATTTTTTTAACCCTGTTTCTTTCCTCTGTTTACATGTGGGTACTATCTTGAAGCTCATTATATTTACTATGTCCTCGCCGTTTAATAGTATTTTTATTTCGTTGTTTGTTAGTCTTCTGTAATCTTCATCTATTTTCCTTACTATTTTCATTTCGAATACACTTAGGGCTTCTTCATCTTTCTTTGAAAGGCTCATTGTCTCGGCTGCATACAGCACTACAGTTGGTGTCCATTGTCCATCTGAAATCACATATCTGAAGAAAAATCTGTTGAACTAGAAAATAAAATAAAAGGTTTTCCTATATAAAGGAAATGATTTCTTAAAAGCTTTGAATCAGTTACTTAGCTGAAAAGATTAGCTTCTTTGATGATAGGTTATGATAAACAAATGAACAAGGTGAATCAAATATTATTTGCAAAATCATATGAGAATAACCTAAAACTGTAACGAAGAAAATTAAAGTTGCTTTTTCAGTACTGAATCATTTTTAAATATTCTTTATTAGATTCATTTAGAAACGTTTTTTTTAAATCTTCTATGAGAATAGATAATGTGTAAGAAAATACTCAACCGGAAAAGAAACGCAAGTGCATTTGTTTCTTGTAAAAGGTACTAACATAAGCTTTTCCTACGTGGTCGGGTCGATATGAATAATGAATATTTTCCTGCTAGCAAATGCTTCAGAATGTCGACAATTACTTCACCTGTAAGGATATACAAACCTATCAGCAAGCAAAATTTTTTGTAAAAATAAATACATTCCTTTTTTTTTCCATAATTAGTACAATTTAAAACAATCAAATTTTTCATTTTTTTTTTTTGAATTTTTATAATCATATAACATGTAATTTCGAAAAAGAAAAAGCTTCCTTTTCAATTTAGTTATACATTTTAATGTAGCACAAAGCTGGAAATGCAGTTAATGTACAGTGAACGAACTAAAAAATCACATGGCAATCAATAACGTTACAGCATTTACTAATTATAGTTCAATAATAATAGCTATGTGGTTAAAACTGGTATGTGGTTTGGACAGTAAATTTATTAACATAAATTGTAAAATTAATTTTATTTTTTGTTTAAAATTTGAAATTAAAAAAAAAATCATGGTTCAGATTTTATCTTTAAAAAAATTCTTAATTGGCATTATTCTATTAGTATTTTATTATCAACGTGTAGCAAAGATAATAATAATTTAGCCGGGTGAAAAGGTGGAAGGAGGCGGATGGACAGGGCATGTTCGAGCAAATAAAGAAGGAGGTATGTACATATGGGAGGACACGGAGAATCTGAACGGTAGAAGAATGAAGGCTGAGGAAATAACTATAGCAAGATTCAGATGCGGGAACGAAGGAAGAGCCAACAAGTATTGGATGGGGAAGGTGTATGGCAGATGCAGATTTTGTGGGGAAGGGAGGGATGATTTGGGACATTCGAGGTCAAAATGCAAGGACGTGAACCAGGAAGAGGACAAAACGACAGGAAGGTGGTGGTAGAGAACTATGAGTGAAACTGGAGAAGAATTGGAAACCCTGAGAAAAATGAAGGTGAAAATGGAACGAAGAGACAGGGAGGCAACAACGATTATCAAAGATTGAAATGTGCGTTTAATTAATTAATGTAATATGCTATACCAAATAACGTTTTTTTTAAATAATAATTTGTTATCTTTTTACTCTTGGGCATGCAGCTACTAATAAAACACTTGATGTGTAATAAAAATATATTTTTTATTTCGACACAGAAATATATAAAATATAAAAAAATGTTTTTCGATATCGTTTTCAAGTAATAAATTTATTTTAATATTGATATATTTCACCACGAAATTTTATAGAAAATATAGTTTTCTATAGGCTGGTTTCATCAATTAAGACAATCGGTTATAAATAAATAAAGAGTCTACTTGATGAAACAAACTTCACAATCCTAATACCTATTGCCATGTTGTAATAAATCATAACCAATGTTATATGGATGAGGTACAAATTAAAAGTTTTTAAGTTCATTCATAATCTTATTCGAAATACACAAATACATTCAAATCAGTTGCTATCTATATAACAAAGTTTCAGATTATAAAAGTCGTTTAATGACATCCATTTGTGTTATAAACAGTAAAAATTATTTCCACAGGAAACCATACTTATTCTTTAGTGATAGCTAACATTTCTTATCGTTTGGAAAATACAAGATGCAATAATGGGACAATTTGAATTAGATTGCTAATTATAAGTATTTAAACTATATATGTATAATGTAAAAGATAATAAACCACAACAAATGTTTATGCGACTTTCATAAATTTAAAATTAATATAAATAACCAAATTTCCCACAATGAACAAACTGTTTTTTTTTTAACTTACTATTCAAATAATATTAAGTTAAAAAGTAAACACAATGTTTATTATAGACTAAATGCTCGTTAATTTATTAGCAAGTTTAAAAGAAAGTTTGAAAGAAAGTTGATAATAAAAAAATTGTTAAAATAACTTCTTTATTATAAAACAGGAATGAATGGATTATATCGAAAGTTGTACTAATTATTCGATGATATTTTTCATATGTATGCACGTACCTACATACATACATAAAAATGAGATATATATTGTTCCATTATATCGAGCTTAACGTATCCAATCCAAGCAAAACGTACGACAATCGTATATAACGTTAAAGTTGTCATATCCTAAATAAAATCCCATTCACTATTCAACGTCAAGTTAATTATTCCGAGAACTCTGACATAGGTATTTTAAAATATGAAGAAATCTCGCGTCACAAGTGAAAATTACCTTCACGAATGTCACAATATAAGCGTAATTTTATAGATGTGATGACATGCGAATTGAGTGTTATGATAAATTTATTTAATCGATGTATTCGCGGATCTATTTGTAATGTGAAAATCCACAACTTATTAATTTGTCATGTCATGTCATTTGTCGTTTTAATGAAAAAAAATTTGGTTTAAAAAATATATTGCTTTTAACTACGATATGTTACATAACAGTTAATAGAGATAGAAAACTATAGTTGATAATAACAGGTTGATTCATAACGTACGGAGAAGATTAAAAGGGTAGTAAGAGAAGACCAAAGTAAATATGTTTTCTTAGTAAACTTTTGACCAAAACACAGTAATTAGAAAATTACAGCAAGTTAAAGTTAAATCGATTGATGAATATTCTTTACAAACTATGCTAGTAACTGACATTTTAAACTGAAGGTACCTGATTGTTATATAGGTGGGCCACCTAAGCGTATTTCCTCGATAACTCCATTGCTGTTAGAGATACGAAAAAATGTTCAATACAAAAGTTATTTGGATTTATAAGTTGCACATTCTAAAAATATTTTTAAGGTTGGCAGACTTCCGGTTATACAGGAAATGCATACGAACTTCGTTATTTTAAATGGAACACCCTATATATTATTGCATTTTTTAATT
>JAFFZR010027686.1:0-21086 GCA_018397195.1 Lethrus apterus | reverse complement strand
GTCCCCAAAGAAATAAATTGGCGTTTATGTTTGACTTGCAGCTTCAGAATTATTATTACTCTGAATAAAACATTGTAATATATCAAACTTTATTCGCCTACTACGTAAAAATGAACATCTGACCTTGAAAAGTATGAATTTTTGAAAAATCTCTATGAAAATTAAAATTGGCCATACTTGTTATATATTGTTGAAAAGGGAAAAAAATATCTTTTTATTTAAGCCACAGCTAACTATGAGTTCCATATAAAAAAATATAACTTTGTGTCACAACTCGAATTTGGAGAACTTTTTAAAAAAATTAACAAACGCCACTGCATTCTTATCAAAAAAAAATGCCTCAAGAACGTGGACATTATTTTCCTTCATTTTTCCAAATAAACAAGATGTAGGCATAAAACGAAAATTGAAAAAATCGAATTTTTGTCCATAACTCGAAAACAAAAGACGATAGCCAACTTTGGTTTTCACCATTAAATTTTTCTCCAAAAAAAAAAAACGATCGAGGATGGAAATTCTCTATTCAAACATCGAAATTTGCCCAGCCTGTACAATGGCTCCACCCTCCAAATCTTAAAACAATCCTGATACATAATTATAGAGAAACACAGAGCGAAAGAAAACAACATAAGAAAATAACGATACAAACAATAGACGTTTGAATAAACAAAAAATATAAAATACAGATACTTGTCAAAAAATGTAGAAAAATCGGCAAAATAAAATCTTATAAAGTAAACTCGTTACTAAATACCGAATCATTTCACCAAAGGCTCCACCTCATAAAATTATTTTCAGTTACACGGAGTGTTTCATTTGTGCGCAACCACGTACAACTTTAAAATTTTAAATGGAACACTCTATATATTATTACATTTTTGAATTTTCTGGGTAATTCTAATATAAGTTTGTATAAGATAATATTTGTCTATGTCTATTCCTTTTTAAGATATTTGTATTTATTCGGAAATTTTGACAGCTGACTGTCTTCGGTAAAACGCCTATAGTTCAATAACGAAATACAGCAAGATCATGAAATTTTATGCAACACTAGAGGGATCTTTAGTGATAATAGTAAAATCATTAGAAATTCGTTATGTAACACAATATACTTAATAAAGCTTCTTCTTTTTGCAAACAATTGAAATGCAGAAAACTTATTTTTTTTAAATGGAAGCGCTATATTTTTATGCGTTAGTCGAAAGCAAAACTTAATTGTCTATTTATTTGAATAAGCAACATATGCAGTTACAATTAATAATTTTCGAGATATTGATGTATTTTTTAATTTTCGTACATTGTCATCCCTCCTGAGAACCATACAAATAATTTTTAAATGTTTTTTAAAACAAAGCTGATAAACTACGAACTAATAAATAGAATATGCTGTAAATAAGAAGATACACCAAGCTTTACATTTCAAAGTTTCATAATATTCACACACTAAATAGACAAATTACAAAATGCCATATATTTAATAGGAGTTACTTATAGGTGGTTCTGTTCCGTTTTGTATATTCAAAAATGATGTCGGTTATGCTACTTTTATTTTTATTTTCTTATTTTCCAAACATTTTTTCCGTTAACATTCAAATATAATAAATAATATTGCGTTCCAATCTTATTGTATTATTTAGTTTTTTTTTTGTGGAAAGAATGAATTCTGATATAACGAAAATGCCATGAAACTTACATATTTTAATTAACATTAACGATGAAACTCAAGAAAGCAGTACATACAAAATATGGCATTTTGTGATCTCTCTATTTAATGTGTGAATATTATAAAACTTTGAAATGTAAAGCTTGGTGTATCTTCTTATTTACAGCAAATTCTATTTATTAGTTCGTAGGTTATCAGCTTTGTTTTAAAAAACATTTAAAAATTACTTTTATGGTTCTCAGGAGGGATGACAATGTACGAAAATTAAAAAAATACATCAATATCTCGAAAATTATTAACTTTAACTACATATGTTGCTTATTCAAATTAATAGACAATTAAATTTTGCTTTGGACTAATGCATAAAAATATAGCGCTTCCATTAAAAAAATTAAGCTTTCCGCATTTCAATTGTTTCAAAAAGAAGATTTATTAAGTATGTTGTATTATTATCACTAAAGATCCCTCTAGCGTTGCATAAAATTTCATGATCTTGCTCTATTTCGTTATTGAACTGTAGGCGTTTTGCCGAAGACCGTCAGCTGTCAAATTTCCGAATAAATGCAAAATATCTTAAAAACGAATAGACATAGACAAATATTATCTTATACAAACTTATATTAGAATTACCCAGGGAATTCCAAAATGTAATAATATATAGGGTGTTCCGTTTAAAATTTTAAAGTTGTTCGTGGTTGCGCACAAACGAAACACTCATATAACTGAAAATAATTTTAGGTGGTAGAGACCATAAATTCAAAAAACTTTTGTCCTAAAATATTTTTTGTATGTGGCATAACAATGGAGATATCGGAGAATATTGCACTAATGTGACATCCTGTATATTTAATTGCAGTATATTTTGAAATAAATCCATTGATCATTATTCCGAAATGAAATCAAAGCATGACAATCAGAACAAACAGGATTTGTATAAATATACTTCTTAATAATTTTTTTGTTTGTTTCAAAAAAACTACAATTTTTTGACGATTGAACCTGAAAGTTTTGACTGCCGAATTATAACTATATCGAAACATCTATTTAAATATAACATATGTATATATATCTTAACTTTGCATATTGATCTCGCAATAATATTTTGTATGTCAAAAAGTTGTAAAACTGACTTTTGCGAACATAAAAACAACATATTTTTTACTTAACGAGTGTTAAAGTTATTTTGTATTTAGTATTTCTATGCTCTTGCTACTACGGAGCGCTTTCATGATTTTATAACAACGTAAAATATATTAAGTTTTGCTCAAAATTCGTAAAAATAACTATATTTATTGATTATAAAAAAATATCAAATGTAATAGAAACTGTTTGTCTTTAGCAACCAGTACAGCAGCCTGATAATGGTGTCACTAAAATGTCAACCATTTTTTGACTGCCGAATTTATTTAATATTTCGTTAATCGTTAAAAAATAAAAGTTGTGTTGTATATGTGATATATTTAATTTATTCTATTAGAATTAGTCTAAGTCGTTAATAATTCTATTTTTATATAAATAATACTTTGTATATTCTGTTAGAAATCCGAATGAAGAATTTTTTGAAATGGTTGTTTTATAAAAGCATCGTCTTATCAATTTCAAAAAATTTTCCAAAAATTTGTTTTTATTTTGACCACATTATCCTGGTCAGTAAATGACAATGTAAGGAAACACTCCAATGCATGTATGTGTGATCTCTGTTATTGTCTATTTTTACCTAGATAAAAACAATCTGTATATATTTATTGATAATCCATTTTTATTATTCACCTATATACAAAATAAAAATATCACTATATACATTTGTTCATAATTATACTAAATGTACTAAATTCAATTACTGGCCTAGTGGCTTAATCAGTAGTCATCTCAAGGTCAAGGGTACATTGTAAATTTATTCTGATATTACGTTTTCTACGTTTCCCTAATCAAGCAGCGTATACTGAAATAGACTGACATCTATAAGACTGTCGTGGCCGCAACCAAAGCCTTCCCTCACAGTTCAGTTAAGTTTTTCGAGCTTAGGACAAGTGGTGAGAGGGAATCAGGGGAAAAATTAAACTGCATCCTAACGATTAAAGCATAATGATTTTTGTGGATATTATTCTTCAAAAATGCAACATTTTTCTCGATTTTATTTTGGATACAGGAATCCAAAGAGATAGGCCCTTTCTTGCCCTAACCCAAAACTTTTTATTATTACACAAAGGTTCATTTCCATTTGGATCGATTGAGTCTACTTTCATTTCAACAAATTTAATGATTTAATGATTTATTGACTGAAGTTTTTGACTTTTATTTGAGTGACTTATAAAACGATCATAATTGTTTTGAGTAAATCATTGTTCCTATGATTCGATTATCCTTGGTTTCTTGGTGCTGGTGTCATCAACTATTGTAATTTATTGTTATGGCAACGCAAGTAAATTAACTTTGGTAGACTTTTTCTCCATTGACGTATCAAAATTCGTGTAATTATGTTAAAAACACCAAAACCGAAAATTTCTGTTCCAAATAAATGCAAACAAAGTAAGAAACAAAAAAATGAGTTTCCCCCGCAAGTACAATTAAAAGTATCTGACATGTCCAAAATACTTCTGTTGATGGAATCACTCAAAGACAACACAAGTAAAGAACTAGAAAAAAAAATTAATAAATACGTAAGTAAAAATTTCTTATCAAACTGAAATTTGTTTTACTAATTCTTCTTGTAGTTGCAAAGAGAAACAAAATCTGAATTTTCATTTCTAGTTGTAGTCACAAACGATGAAGCTTGTGTTCGAGTGGTCGGAGTTAAAAAGCTAGAATCGGTTCAAAAATTCAAGATAACAAAAAATGTTGTCGATCGTGTAATTGCAGAATGCAGTGCGCCAGAATGTAAAGATTTGGGAGAATTGCATCCACAGTTTCAAAATGTATTGAAATCAGTTCTCAAAAATCTAAAATGTGAAATTCACACAGTTCCTGTATTAACCAAGAGCTGCTCTCGTTAGTTTGTACCTAATTCATTTCATGTATTTATTTATACTTTTAGACGTATCGGTTATTATGGTGTGTTTAGTCAACTCAAGAAAAGATCGATCGTATGTTATAGATTTAGTAAATGAAACGTTTTTATTTTGTCTTCCTATTTTATTGAATACCCACTATTCAGACGTGGAAAGTGAAATCAAAACGGAATGCCAAATGCTGTTAAGCATTACGAAAAAATTCTTCATTCATTTGGGAAATCTCAGTCAGCTCTTGAAGGAAATTATGGATGCTGCTAAAAATTTAATGGAAGCCGAAAGATGTGCTCTGTTTTTACTTGAGGACGATTCCACTGATACTTTAAAAGCACACGTATTCGATGGTTCTTCATTTGAAATTAATAAGGAAGTTCGGTTATCAACGTACACATCTATAGCAGGTATGTTATTTCAACTCATAAAAACACTTCCTTTTATTACATTGTTTTAGGTCACGTAGTGAGAACCGGTAAAACATTAAATATTAAAGATCCATATGCCAATCCTTTATTCTATAAAGATCTGGACTTACAGACTGGATTTAAAACAAGAAATATATTATGTTTTCCTATTTCGGTCGATGGCATAGTCATTGGCTCTGCAGAAATATGTAATAAAAAAATTGGCGATTTTACATCTGCTGATGAAGAGGCTGCAAAAACGTTTAGCATATACTGTGGTCTTTCCATAATGAATACCATGCTTTTCAAGAAGGCACGCGAAGCCCAAATTAAAAACCAACTTTGCAATGACCTCATGATATATCAGATGAAAGTAGATGAATGTGCAGTGAATGAATTATTACAACAAAGAATGGAACCAACATTATGTCGATATGACAAAATAAATTCTTTACCACGTGAAATACCTGTAAAACAAACGCCAACGTATGTTATGGTTATGTTTCGTAGATTGAAATTGATAGAAAACTTTAATATCAAGCCAGACCGTTTGGCAAGGTTTATCTTATATATACAAAGAGGCTATAGAGATGTCGCGTATCACAACTGGAGCCATGCTTTATCAGTAACACATTTCGGTTACTTAATGATTAAACATTACCAACTTATTGATCGAGGCATTATTTCGTAAGATTTCCGTTCGTTTCATATAAAAGTGTATCGTTATTTCGTAGGGATTTGGAAGCAATGGCTTTGCTAACCTCTTGTTTAGGACATGATATCGACCACAGAGGAACAACGAATGCATTTCAATTAAAAACTGAATCGATTTTGGCAAATTTATATGCCAATGAAGGTTCAGTTATGGAAAGACATCATTTTGCACAAACCATAACAGTTTTAAATTCAGAGGTAAAGGCGGAAAAAATAAAAATTGCATACTTCATAAGTTTTTCAAATTTATCCAACACGTTTTTTGAAATTTTTAACTTCATTTTAAAGGTTACGTACAGCGGAATTATCTTTCCGGACACCCACTCCTATTATGAGTTGAATCGTATCATGATAGGAGTGGGTGACTGGAAAGATAATTCCATCACTGACATCTTACCTTATTTATTAACATTTAAAAGTGGGGACAAAACTACATACAATAAAGCATGTAAATAACTAAAACAACTGTTAAATGAGTGTGTAAAAATAAAGACATACAAAACTATCTACAGAAGACACCAACTATCTACTCTTTATGCAGGGCTAATAAAAAAAAAAAAAACTAAATCGACCTCAATTACACGTACCTCCAATCCAAACATCGATAATGGGTAAGAACAAACAATGAGAAAGCTGAAGTATTTGTCAACCATTTCTCAAAGGTATTTTCACCGTTACCGAGAGTTTGCTCGCCCACCTGACGAAGAAGAATATATCCAAAAGTACCTCGAATCATCGTTCCAAATGTGCCTTACAATTGGAGGTAAAGCTGAAGAAGATGCATATAGGTAAAGGCATAAGACTTACAACCAGCCGAATGGCCTGGATTCCATCCAATAAATGAAAAAGTTTTGAAGAAACATAATGATTATTACAATGAATATATAAGGTTGTCCTAAGAACCGATTATTTTCCAATACAATGGAAGCGGAAGTATCATCATAATCCGGGGAACCTTCCTACCGCATGGTGCAAGGTTAAAATGGAGTTAAATTTTGTGGATTTCTCGTCCATATCTTTCGCCATTGTGTTTTGTTTCCGGACAGCGTTCCCACTTCCTCCCATTTCACATTTCTTGCATTTTTAACGTCTTCTACCAAGGTTTTTCTTGGTCTGTCCCTTTTTCTCTTTCCTATCTCTTTTGCTTCGTAAACCTTAACTAATCTGTCTTCCTCAATTCGAGAGACATATCTTTCGCCATTGTTTTTTGTTTCTGGATGACGATATTTCATGGTGAGGTTTCAAAACAGTCGATCGCAGTTATATCAAATAAATTCAGGAGTTTCGCAAGGTAACGTGCTTAGATCGCTGCTATATTTTCTGTACACCGCGGACATGCCCACTACACGTTTCACAATTTTGCTGCTGTTTTGTCATTTCAGTTTCGAGGCATGTCCAGAGGCTGGTCAAACTTTTGACGCTTAAAAATTAATAAGCAAAAGTTAGTCCATATAACTTTTACACTAAACAACAATCAAATATGTGACGTTTAAAAATTAATAATCAAAGTCAGTCCATATAACTTTTACATTAAACAACAATCTTGTCCTCCAGTTACCTATAACAACCAACAAATCCCCTAATCCAGTCATACCAAACTCGATCTTAAGTATTCTCATCCAAAAAATCCAGAGATTCCAGTCCAAAGTATTGACAGCAAGTATAGAACATGCTATCGCTATAGAGGAAAACAAAGAACGAAATGACAATATTTATTCCACCGTTTCCAATTAGTCTTTTGTTTCAAGGATCTGTATCACCTTGTAATTAATGACTTTTGTCATTATTTAAGCCCGTGAGAAACCTGCATGAGACATAGTCAGTTAAGAACGTTTTTTTTTTAGAATTGTAATTTTCTGGATAGTCTAGATAATAAAAGTTATCGACGATGTTTGGACTTTATGAGCAGAAACATTGTGGCGACGGATCTCGGAAATCACATAAAATTACTCCCACAATTTGCAGAATTTTGCAAGGTTTGTTTTAATTTTCTTGATCAGTTTTATTACATGCGATAACTTGTTCTACAAAATATTTCAGACTCCTTTCAACAGCGAAGATAAAAGTCATAGAAAACTGATGTTTGCCATCATGATGACATGCGCTGATTTATCAGACCAAAGTAAGGTAAAATAAATTTGTTAAAATATCTGTAGTATCGATTCTGTGTGCATTGTAACGTAAAGCTATAGCACATGGACGGAGTAAATGAATAAAAAATATACCTTCATCTTACAGGGTTGGAAAACATGTAAGCAAGTTGCGAAAATAATCTACAAAGAGTTTTTCAAACAAGGAGACATGGAGAAAATATTGGGGACGAAACCAATAGAAATGATGGACCGAGACGTCGCATGCATTCCCGATCTTCAAATTCAGTTTTTGAATGGAATATGCATACCCGCCTTTAAGTAACAATACAAAGTCATAACAATTTCATGCTAATACCACTATTTTAGAATTCTAACTCATATATTTCCTGGCGTTCAACGTTTCGTCGATACTATGAACGCTGTTGTAAGGTGCTGGGAACAGTTTAAAACGTCGGGACAACAACTTGACATAGAGGAAGATGACGAAGATTTGAAATCAAATGGAAATATGGTTAGTCGAATGAAATTTCTTTCCGAATCGGTAGAAGGCCTTACATTTTGATTACATTTTATATACATTGACAAATATAATTGCGTAAACATGTTTATATCATTCCTCTTGACAAAAAGTAAGTTACAATAAAATGCTTTGTGGTAACATGTTCTCAGATGACGACAAAATTCTTTAATTAAAAAAAAAAATATTTCTTAAGTCTTTCAAATAAACAATTGATGGTGATGGTAATGATGAAACAGCAACGTCAAATTCCAAATGCCTTTTCAATTTAATCTACATTAAAACTAACAAAATGCATTTTAGAAGGATTGTTTTGAAACATTCTTTATTGTTTTACAAAATTAAACATTTACCAATTATTTTCAGTAAAATTATTTCCATCAAAATTAGTCGGGGGTGGGGGAGGTGGTCCTCTGGGTGGAAAAGGAGGTCTGCTACCAGAGAAACCTGGTCTCCAATTCGGTGGGGGGGGTCGTCCGCCCGGTGGTGGAGGTGGTGGTAAACCACCTTGAAATGGTGGAACACTTCCAGGTGGGGGACCAGGAGGGGGTGGAAAACTTCCGGGATTGTTACTTTGCCAGGGGGGCATCAAACGGGGTAACGGGGGTGGAGCGGATGCAGATTGAGAAGACGGTGGCATTGGGGGCAAGGGCGGCTGAGATGAAGCAGATGATACATTTGGAGGGGCACCAGGTGGTAACGGAGGTTGAACAGGTGGTAAGGGGGGCGGTGGAATTCCAGCAGGAAACGCAGTGGGTGGCGGAACGGGGGGAGGGGGAGGGGGTTGCATATTTGCTGGAGTTGGGGGCGGAGGCGGCATCATTCCAGCCAATATGACGGGGGGAGGGGGTGGGGCTAATGTCATGCCAGGAGGCATCATACCCATTGGAGGGGCATCAGCAAACAATTGATGAGGTCTATCAGCTTGGGACAATGGATTCTGAGCAGCCAGAAGTCGTTCAGCAGCTGAGCCATGCCTCTCTCCTTTAGCGTCCTTTTTAAAAGCGTATGACACTGAAATTGGCCTATTACATAAATACTGTCCATTCATAGCCTCAATTGATGCATCAGATGCTTCAAAACTGGCAAAGTTAATAAATGCAAAGCCTTTTGAATTGCCTGTATCTGGGTCCCTCATTATCTAAAATTAACTTATATATTAAAAAAAATTGCACTTAGAATTTGCTCACCTTTGGTGTTTGTAATATAACGCCAAATGCTGAAAATGTGTCATACAATAATTTCTCATCCACTTCTGGATCCAAGTTTCCTATAAATATGTTTGCCCCAACATCTAAATTCTTTTGATGCGCTGAGGCCTTATTAACACGTATCGGTTTTCCATATAGTTTGATCATATTCATTATTTTTATAGCATAGTCTGCATCTTCTTCTCCCATAAACTCCACAAATCCATAACCTTGATGCATCATAGTCACACGATCTTTAGGCATATGTACATTAACTGAAAGTAATTTTGTTTTAGTCGACTTTTGCAGTATGAAATTGTATATAAAATATATTTGTAATAAAGTAGACAATAATGAGAAAGGCTTGTAATTAACTAACCAGAAAACTCTCCAGTTTAGATTTATAGGTATTTACAGGTAAAAAGGTGGAGGTCCAGGGTGGTTAGAGAAGGTACAAGAATGTATACATACATAGAGGAAAAGCCAATGACCTGGAATGACGACATTCGGAAGAAGAAAAAAGAACCATCACTAATAAATGCTGATGGGCAAGGAATATAGAAGGTATTCTGTGGAAAGGGAAAGGACAGATGAAAGCACTGGCTGTCGGTCTGAAGAATGAAAATAAAAAAGGAAACCTGTAAGGATACGTACAATGGAAAGAGAACTGAAGGTGCCAAAAAAATTAGAGGTAAAATTGATAAAGAGAGTAGGTGTCAAGGAAGGTAGTCCGGCAAGAATTAAAGAGTATTTATTGTTGAACGTGAACGCCAAACAAAGATTTCCAAACATATTAATGTTGTAAAATGTAAAAATCATGATAAGATAGGTACCTAATATCTATCTTTAATAAAGCTTGTAAACATAAACAATGTTACATCGTAACAGAAAATTGAATAAAACGTGGGTATCAAAGATTTTAATATTTATATATTGTTACTAAGTCGTTACCTAATGGACCAGCCTGTACAAAGAGTTCCCACATCAAAGACTCCGTTACTTTATCGTCTAATCCACCAACGTATATAGTTGCATCTAAAAGTTAGGTTATATTAACAAATATAATAAAGTAAGTCATATATTATAACTTACCCCTATTCCTCTCAGCTATCGGTCCATTTGCCATTTTTATTAACTTTTAATTAATAAAATATATGTATACTTTTACATAAAACTAGTCAAAACTTTTTAGAACAACATAACCACAAACAATACACAAGTTCAAAACCGTAATACTGAAATCAAAAAAGTGACTATAATACCAATGTAGTTACTAAAGAAATGAATCCTTGAACGGGATTGATTAGCGTATTTTACGATTTTACATTTATAGACACAGAAAAACTAGAAGAGCCTAACATAATTAAGATTTAAAGTTACAAGTTAAAATCTTAAGTCCGAAAACAGAAAAACACCGACGCAAAATCACTAAATTTGGTGACACAGTTACTTTTTGTTATTTTGGTTGATTGGTTAACGCGCGCGATTTAAATAATTTCAATTTTCAAGTAAAATAAATTGTCATAATTATTATTTTCCATTAAATAAAATAATAATATTTTGCATTGGTTGCTTTTAAATATACTACACATACTCGTATCAATATGTACAAAAATAATTTCAGTATTATAATTAATATTAAAATGTAAAAAGAAATCGGTTGTTGTGACGTTGGTGACGTCAGTTGACGTTTAGTAAAATATATGCAATTACACAGTTAATGTTGAGCATTATGAGTCAAACCCTAAGAATTTGTTAGGTTTTTGAGTATATCTTGAAATAATCGATTAAACATGAGACTAAATATTGATTTAGAGGAATGTCTGAGGGATTCTCCAAAGTTCAGGTAAATTGCTTTTTTTTTATTTGTTTCTAAATAGAGATTGTTGTGTAAACATTAGTTTTGCATAAATATTTTCTGTTGATTTATTTTAGAACTATTTTAGAAGTTCAAGAAGCAAATGTAGATCAACTAGACCAAAAGTTGGATAAAATAATAAAACTTTGTGGTAATGTAGTTGATTCGGGAAAAACATATGTTGCCCAACAAAGGTTAGATTGCTTTGCTAATTAAGTTTCAATTTAATTAAAATGTGTATGTTCTCTGAATGAAACATACTGGAATGTTATTTTAAATAATTATAATAGTCTAAAATATTTATTATTTACTAAACATTTTATTATATTTAGTAATGATTTACCAGAATAAATAAATGTTTATTTTACATTTAACAATTTAACACTTTATTAAAAAGTAACGTTCCTATTTTCGAATTCATTGCTATTTGCATATATCATTGCACATAGAACGCATGAACATGAATGACATGTTCTTGTTTCATGTAAGTAGTATTGAATTTGTAGTTTATAAATGTTTTCAAATTATTTATTTTAATAATATATTTTTTTAGTTTATTTGCTAATGGACTTTGGGACTTGAGTGTACATTTCAAAGAAGATAGTGCTGTTCTGGCATCACTAAATAAATTAATCCATAGTCTGCAAGAAATGAACAAATTTCATACAATTTTACTTGACCAAGCTTCTCGAACAATTTTGAAAAATCTGACTTCGTTTTGTAAAAATGACATAAAGGGTGTAAGGGATAGCAAATTGCATTTTGAAAAGATATCACAAGATTTCGATGCAGTTTTAGTTCGAAATTCTCAAACTGCCAAAAATCGTCCACAAGAAATCGAAGAAGTTGGTAATTTATTAGTAGCTACAAGATCATGTTTTGGACATACAGTTTTAGAATATGTTCATCGTGTGGCTATGCTGCAAACTAAAAAACGACATGAAATTCTTAGTACAGTTAGTATAAAAAAAATTTCTTATACACAAAATTTACTTTTTTATATTTGTAGTTATTAAGCTATATGCATGCCTGTACCACGTATTATCATCAAGGCTCAGATCTATGTGAAGATTTAGAACCATTTTTAAGAGGCCTTGCTGAAGAGGTGATAATATTTTTTTTTATTACAATTGTATGTGATAAATATTTTAGTAATTAGGATTTGCAGTTTTCCTTTCTAGAAATTGAATTTGTCTATTGAATTTATTGATAAAACTCAAAACCTTTTTTGTATGCTATTTCATAATTGTTGTTATTGAATTTTTATTGTAAACTATGCAGATTGCTGAAATGCGCGAAGAAACGAATAAAATAGAAAAAGACTTAACAAATAAATACACTGCGGTTACCAATCGTGAAATCATACCACCCGTAATGAGTGGCAAACATGGCCCAATTTTAGAAGGATATTTGTTTAAAAGAACCTCAAATGCATTTAAAACTTGGAATCGAAGATGGTTTTGTCTGGGTGATAAGAAATTGGTGTATAGGTATGATTTCGATTAAGTCGTAAAAAAATGAATATATGAAGTTGCTTGTAGAAAACGAAACGGAGAAGATGGAATAACCGTTATGGAAGAAGATTTGCGGTTATGCACTGTAAAACCTGTAATGGATGGTGATAGAAGATTTTGTTTTGAAGTCGTATCTCCTTTAAAGTATGTACTATTTATTTATGGTATTATTTAAGACATAATATTGCAGGAGTCACATATTACAAGCTGATTCAAAGGAAATGATGGACACATGGATAACTGCAATGCAAAAAGGAATTGGTGTGGCTCTTAATGACAGTGGTGAGACTATATCTTCAATGAACAGTGCAAGTCAGTTTGGAAATGGGGATATTCCCATAAAAAAGAAGATGAAATTATGTGAACAGTTACTACGGATTCCAGGAAATGACAAATGTTGTGATTGTGGATCTGCAAATCCACACTGGGCTAGCATTAATCTTGGTATAACATTATGTATAGAATGTTCTGGCGTACATCGAAGTTTTGGCGTTCATTATACTAAAGTTCGTTCTTTAACATTGGATGAATGGGAACCGGAAAGTGTTAAGGTTATGGCTGAATTAGGAAATGAAGTAGTCAATAAAGTTTACGAAGCTAATGTACCATCTGATTTCGTTAAGGTTACACCATCCTGTTCAGGGTTAGTATAATGCTTATATTTGTTAAGTCTTGATTCAAAAAATATTACTTCTTCAACTAATTATTTGGGCTATTTGGGCTTTAATATGTTTACATAGAAGTTTTATTTTAACTACTTTCTGACTAATAATAAATCGACAGTTAAAAGGTCATAAGTCGTATTAGTAGTGTTGTTTAAAAAATGAGCTTCTTTTGATCTATTAAACCGGTATAAGTCTATTTATGCTGAAAAATGTAAAAAATAAGGTGCTGAATAAGATATAATATCAAATACAAGGAATTACGATAGTTTAAAAGGCATAAATAGACATAACTCATAATTCTCTAAAATGTACTTATGACCTTTTAAGTGCCGACCACAGAATTGTTTAGCGTTCATAACATTAAAATATAACATTTATAGGAGTATTAGAGAAGCCTGGATCAGATCCAAATATGTAGATAAAAGATTTGTTAAAAAGTTGCCTGACATAACTGAAAGATGTTCAAGAGCAAGCTTAATGGAAGTGCGAAAGTGGAGTGTTAGAAGATTGAGGCGTAGACCAAGAAGTTCTGATGGTTTAAAAAAACATAAAAATAACAGACATGTAGATCGTACTAGCATATTAATGTTTGGTAGTGATTTAGACAAGCCACTTGATGAATCATTAGACTTAAGTAGTGATCAAGATTCTACAGGAGGTGAAGATGAAGATGCGCCAGGTAAAGGGCGTGTTTAGAATTTGATTTATGTGAAGATTCACTATTGAAATTGTTCATAAATTAATTTTCCTTTATTTCAGATGAAGAAGATATTAGTAAGTTGCTTCCTGAAACTCTTTTATACAAAGCTGCAGCTGCTCACAATTTGCCAGTGATGTGCGAAGCCTTAGCTCTTGGTGCAGATAAACAATGGTCAAATCCAGATGATCGTAATCGTTGTGCTATTCATCAAGCAGTTCTCAGTGTAAGTTTAAGTTGAGACTATACAGTTATTTATAGCTTTAAAGTATATTATTTAGGGTTCTGTGATGTCATGTGCCTATTTATTATTAAATGGAGCAAAAATTAATGTACAAGATAGTGATGGAAAAACTCCTTTATATCTCGCCACACAAGGTGGGCATACAGCCCAGGTTTGTCTCCTTTTGAAACATCATGCTGATCAACATTTACCAGATAATAAAGGAAAAGTTCCATTATCGCTAGCTGAATACAAAGAGGATGCCGATATAGTTACCTTGTAAATAAGTTGAAATATTCAGTTGTTCAGTTCCTATATTTAATCAATTTTAGATTGAGATTGGGTCGACTTAATGAAGAAATGAAAGAATCAGAGTTAGGGGTTTCAGGTGATGACACATTTAATGACGTTGTAAGAGATTTTTCTCATTTGGCATGTACACATCCAGAAAGGCTTCACAGAGCAAAAAGCAATGATTAGATAATGCTCCTTTTATGAGATATTTAAATTACTCATATTTGCTTTCTAGTTACTTTTATCGGAACCTTTTGTATACATTTTTTATTGATTATGTGTCGTATTACAGCTGATTTTATATTTTTATTAATATTTCAGAGGTTTATATGTACTTCATAGATTTAACTGTTGCATGTAAATGTTGTTTTATGGTGATTTACTTTAAATTGTAGATTTTTATCTTTATACTTCATTTTTTATTATTTTCTATGAGAATTAACCATTGTTACCATCATATGTTCTGAGTGTTGAATATTGCCTTTTATCATTTTAACAGTTTTTCATATAAATGTGATTATGTAATATGAGATTTTTTTATTTGTATTAAATTTACGCAATGTATTTGTGACAAAATATAGAGATATTATGACAATAATCTTATGAGTTTTATGTATTTCATTAGAATGCAATAGTCTAAATTCTTTCTGACTGACTATTTATCGTAACCTATTGTTCAAATTAATTTCGTATTTCAATATTCCTTATAGCAAATGTTGAGAATAGTTAAGTCTGTAACCAAACAAGAACTATTGAGAAAAACAAATATATTTGATTTTGTGACAACAAAAATTAAATTTAAGTCTTAAAATGCATCGTTCTGTGCTTTGCAGCAAGTTCAACCACTACACAATTGAAGTGGATTCTTTCCGTAAAGAATGTTCTGCAAAAATATTTCAAAGTATTTCTGAAGAGAAGGAGGGACATTTATTATAATTACTATTATAATTATAACAGTTGATACATGTTATAAGACATTTACAACAATTCTATCCAGCACCAAATGTTGATTATTAATATATATGGTTTTTTGTCAACTTCGACCATTTTCATTTCTACCATGAAGCATTCAGTCGAATAAAACGAAACAAAAAGTACAAAACTGAAGTTGTATTTGAAATCTTTATTAAGATTATAAAATGTCATAATATTACTTTAAACAATTAATATTTTCACATTTTTGTACTTATTTAGACGACAACTTGCAATAGAAGATGAGCCGTATATTCTAGTTAGTATAACGTAAAATTCCATTTGTAGTTTGTTCTGTGTCTAATCTAATTTCTTACTTTAAGGATTATTAATTAGATATTGTAGATAACATTATATTGAGATATTTATTTATTAAATGTTTTATAAAACATTTAAAATGTAAATGCGATGGAATTTTTTAAAATAAAATGCTATTTTATAAAATAACGACCTAAAAATTCATAAAGAGTAATAAATATTTGTTTCACTAACATACATAAATACTATAATCTATGAAATACTGAATCTCTAATAGGTAAACTAAAACGTTCGTTTCAGTACAGTGGTGCCATTTAAAAAATCCAATTACATTTTTTTAGATACGAAAAATACAAATAGGTACATATTTTTTACAACAATTTTTTAAGAGCAGTGAAATATTTATTTATGTATTAATAAAACTTGGTTAATAAACCCATGTCATTGCAAGTTGTGTATTTTAAAGTGAGGTTTTACCGTTAAAAGTTAGTTCTTGAAATGTAATCTTACAGATATAATAGGTCTGTTTGGTATCCTGAACTGGTGTAGAAAAGTGTATACTACAAAATGCAATCCGTGCACTTTTTCGAACTAAATTTTGAGTGAATGTAGCTTAACACTACTTACACTTATTCAGCTCATCAAAAAGTATTTAAGTAACACAATCAATTTGTAATAAATGTTTAATTTCAAAAAAGTCTGCACCAGTGTACACTAGTTAAGGATACCAAACAGACCTAATAAGTACTAGGAATAGTCAGAAATTAAGATTCGTTTTTTGAAAATTAACACATCACTAAATACTAAATGTCAACCCATTAATTGTATGCTTAGTCAATCTATTGTATAAGTTGGAATTTATAAGAATCCTTGAGTTTTACGTTAAAAAAAAAAGAAAGGATACCTTACTGTTTGACTTTTCCTTTTATTATTAAAATTAAAAAAGAAATATTCACTTAATATTAATATACATAAAATGGGAAACAACACAAGTAGTAGTTATAAATGTTATAATGAATAAATGATGAAGCTAAGTATATATAAAGAATACAGTGCAAAATATTAACGATTAAATGTAATCTTACAGAAGAAATCAGCCGGTGATGTAATCTCCAGTTTCACGAGGGTCTTTTTCTCTGCAACGATATATATATGTTCCCATGGAAATGTCATCTTCAATGCGATAACATAATGTTTCTGGTGGACAAGAACACCTGGAAAAAAAAACATTGCTTTACATTTTACAGATGCAGTGGTGATTGCATAATGGGCCAGTACACAGGTCAAAGTTTAATTCTGATATTAATGGTGGATGCATGGAGAAAAAATGAAATAGATGTGGTAGATGAAGAAGATGTAAAAAATTGTTTTCATGTTAAAATATTGTGTAATTTTACAAATATTATTAGGTAAGTATAATATTTGTTTTTCCAAAATAAAAGTGAAATAATAAAACCATTTGCGAGGACTTTCATTCTCTAATGATAATAGTTTCATGTTACAGTAGTTTGATATGTTTAAAAGCAGTAGCAAGGCGTGATGTCTGCTCATCACAGTCAAACATTTTCATTTAGTACAATTTACTTACAGATTTTTTACATGAGTCGTAACATCTCTTGTCAATTTGTTGTAGACAGTCCAACCACATGGAGTGTATCTATCGCATATTTCTTCAGGAACGTGAGTAGTACTTTCTTCTTCCTTTTTCTAAAACAACAAAATAATTTAGATCACATACATATTTTGGAAAATAAAGTAGGAATGGCTATAAGGAACATTTTAGGTAGGGTTTGTAGGTAATATTATAGTATGTTGGAACAGGAATGTGAGGAATAAGAGAAAAAAGATGAAGAAAAAACGCAGTTTACAAACAAAAATATATGTAAATGAAAAGCATTTGTGTATAGTAGAAGGTAGAAGGAGATAAGAACAGTAAGATTTAGCTGGAGAAATAAGAGAAAAAATATGTTAGATGACAGAGGATTAGAGGAGTATCCATTTTCTGGAGTCGGAAACGAAAGTATAAAATAATGTAGTAGGGGAGGACAGAAAGATGAGCATGAAATGGTGGAGGTGCATGAACGAATCACGGGATGACTTAAAAGTTTTGTAAATTATTTCATATAATTTTAAAGAAAAACCAATGATATTTTTGAATTACTAACCAAACAAAAAAAAAAATAGATAGTAGTAGTAGTAATATTTTAAACAGTTTTACCATAGAAATTACTTCCAATCATGCATTTTTATTTTTGTTTCATGTCATAATCAGGGCCGTCATAAGATATTTGGCGCCCGTGGGCTAGTAACAATAATGCGCTCCTCTTCATAAGAAAATATACGGGAGGCGAAGCGGGGTGACCAGTGAAGTTTTACAAAAATTTCAGAACTAGAAAAAGTGAATATAATTACCAATAAATAAGGTGACCAATTATTTTTTACGAAAAAGGAGTACTGATGGATGGAATAAGGTTTTTGTAAGGGTTTTAAAAATTTATAATTGGATTGGCATGGATTATGATTGGGTTGGCATGGGTTAGGTTCGCTCCGTAAGAGAATTTTCAATTATTGAAATTCAAAAAGTCAGTTTTTCAGTTTTTAAAAATTTATAATTTATGGTTGGGTTCGCTCCGTAATTGAAATTCAAAAGGCAAAAAAGATTGTACAAAAGATGCATAAAAAGGAGTACAAAAGAAAATACAAAATTCAAATAATAATAATAATAATAATGTTTATTGATCAAATTATACAAAAGCTGATTCAAAAAAAAATAAAAAAAATAGCCTATAAGAACAATTGCCGCCCCAAAGTGCTGGGTTATAGCCCATTTAGCCCTGTGGTTAGGGTGGCCCTAGTCATAATTATTAAATGGACACTTACCATTTATGGACAATAAACTTTATGTTATCATGAAATTTATGTCAATATAAAATTTTATTATAGTTATAAATGGTTTCCAGCAAGTGTGAAATTCTATTTTTTGTTGAAGATCGATAAACTTCCTTCACTAACTATTAACTAATATTTGTAACTTTTTTTTTTGAATGTGCACAATGTACACACGACGAAATTTCAGTTTTCCAATTTTAAGCCCGTTTTACTCGGTGTATAAAATTATACACATATTTTTTTCAGCAATTTAAGAAAAAAAAAATTCATTTCATTTTTGTGCATATTCTTTCTTTATATGGGATTACATATTAGCAATAAGTCGAATATTTAACAAGTTGATCTAAATCCGCTGAAAACTTTTTTGATGTTAAATTTCTTAAAATAAAAAAAAAATGTATCACAAGTTGTTTATATCATGGAAAGCGGTAAACTATTCTATTTAAACATCAATAAATAATAATAAACTGTAATTTTTTCACGGTTGATGTGCAACAAAATAATACAATTATACACCATATGTTTATTTCTTTAATTAATAATTATTTATGAGTTGTAAAGTGCGCAGTCACGAATAATAATTTGAAGAATTTATGTTTTTTTAGCGCCAAAATGTTTTTACAAATTATGTAATAAACAGCTGGTCATACCGTACATAATTATTATGTTTGTATGTTTTGTTGAGTCTATAACAGATAAGGCATGTGACACATAACATCATCTGCCACTAGGTATAATTCAGACTATTCCTGGATGTAATTCCTTCCATGTTTCTTCATATATTTATTTTTTACAAAACTATATCGAATTACTGGTACATATCAATTTTCATTCGGTAATTTAGTGCGTGGAGATGTATTACAAAATTTCGTGTTGGTAAAAGTTCGTACCAATATTTTTTTGTATTTATATATTTATTGCATTTACACAGCACTATAGTCTTGATTTTTTCGATCTCATAATTTAATTTCTTTTAGTCAATTGTGTTTATACCTGAACTATCTTATTTTAAACTATGTATTTTATTCAAAAAGATTGGAGACTGTGGCTGTAAAATATACAAAAGATATACACTGTTTCCTTCTTAGGTTTTCTACTGGGTATGGCAGCTTAGTTGCCGAAATACGTATTTAAAATTTGTCTACATTTTATTGTGGTAAGGGAATTTTTGTTTATGTATTTTATTATATTCAAATTTTTGAAGATTGTCCAACTACAACACTACCCAAAATACATAACTTTTTTTTCAAGAAACTAACATCTTCACTTAATTATTTGGTTCATGATGAAGACCGTATTACCATGGAAGGTTTCTCACAACTTATTATAATGCTTTCTGGCATGATGCGGAGTCTGTTTTAAGAAATTATTCAACGAATTTTGATGAAAGGTTTCCAAATGTGTTTAACGTCTGGTATAATAATATTATTATTTAGAAGTATTTATAATTGAATGTTGGAATTTTGTGATTTATTGAATATACAGGATGAGTCACGACTGACGCCACGGAGTTTTATAGAAACGGCATATATTCTCCAACTTCTGTTGCAGACGAATTATGTAAGTTAATAAGGGCTACATTTTAAAAATATTTTCAAATATACAGGGCGCTGCAAAAAAAGCGGCATATCAAAGTTATACTTTTTCTTATGGAACATCCTATATTTCAACACATTTTTGAATTGTACGTAAAAAATAAGCCAGACTTTCATAAGGGTTCCCTATACCTAAATACTAAGTGTTCTGATTTATTTCGAATTTTCTTAAAATGTAACTAAATTAATTATGACAAATTTGCTTTTACGTCTAGATAATAGACCAGTCCCTTAATTTATTTAGTAATCTACTACTACAACTTTCTCTACAGGCTGTTCAGAATTTTCAGTACCATTATTAGCAAATTCAAACTGTAATATCGGTCTTATTTTAAATGGAACAGCCTGTATTTTTATTTAGTTTAGTTTATCGTGTAGCAAATTTAATTGTCTTTCGAACTGTGTGAGGTTTCCCTATACCTAAATCTTTAAGTTTTGAAGTTATTTAGGTATTTTGGGAGCACCATCTAACTGCAACCACATTTTTTGTTTATTATTTAAAGGAATATTTCCTAAAAGTGCCCAGAACTATACC
>JAFFZR010027685.1:0-21127 GCA_018397195.1 Lethrus apterus | reverse complement strand
ATTCCTCTGGTACTACAATTTCTTAAAAGTACGATAAATCCCGCAAAATAGAAAGACGAGTTTGTCCAAGTGGTAATGATATTTAATTATTTCATACTAGAGGTCATGAATAATTTTAGAAGTCAAAATGATTATTTAAAACAACAATTTTTTTGAACCCTGGAAAATGAGTATCTCGGGCGAATCACCCTAATATATATAAGATAATATTTGTCTATGTCTATTCGTTTTTAAGATATTTGCATTTATTCAAAAATTTTGACGGCTGACGGTCTTCGGCAAAGTGCCTATAGTTCAATAAGGAAATACAGCAAGATCATGAAATTTTATGCAAAGCTAGAGGGATCTTTAGTTATAATAGTAAAAGCATTAGAAATTCGATATGTAACACAACATACTTAATAAATCTTCTTCTTTTTGAAACAATTGAAATGCGGAAAACTTAATTTTTTTAAATGGAAGCGTTATATTTTTATGCATTAGTAGAAAGCAAAATTTAATTGTCTATTAATTTGAATAAGCAACATGTAGTTCAAATTAATAAGAGATATTGATGTATGTTTTCGTACATTGTCATCCCTCCTGAGAACCATAAAAGTAATTTTTAAATGTTTTTTAAAACAAAGCTGATAAACTACGAACTAATAAATAGAATATGCTGTAAATAAGAAGATACGCCAAGCTTTACGTTTCAAAGTTTCATAATATTCACACATTAAGTAGAGAAATTACAAAATGCCATATTTTTAATAGGAGTTACCTATAGTTCTGTTCCGTTTTGTATATTCAAAAACGAGATGTCGGTTATACTATTTTTATTTTGATTTTCTTATCTATTTTCCAAACATTTTTTCCGTTAACATTAATATATTATTTAGTTTATAATAAATAATATTACGTTCCAATCTTATTCTATTATTTAGTTTTTTTGTGGAAAAAATGACAGAATACGGTAATTGGGATATAATTAAAATGCCATGAAACTTACATATTTTGATTAACGATGAAACTCAAGAAAGCAGTAATATTACATACAAAACATGGCATTTTGTGATCTCTTTATTTAATGTGTGAATATAATAAAACTTTGAAATGTAAAGCTTGGGGTATCTTCTTATTTACAGCATATTCTAATTATTAATTCGTAGTTTATCAGCTTTGTTTAAAAAAAAACATTTAAAAATTACTTTTATGGTTCTCAGGAGGGATGACAATGTACGAAAATTAAAAAATACATCAATATCTCGAAAATTATTAATTTTAACTACATATGTTGCTTATTCAAATTAATAGACAATGAAAGTTTGCTTTCGACTAATGCATAAAAATATAGCGCTGGCATTTAAAAAAATTAAGTTTTCCGTACTTCAATTGTTTCAAAAAGAAGATGATTTATTAAGTATGTTGCGTTAAATATCGAATTTCTAATGCTTTTACTATTATCACTAGAAATCGCCTATAGTTCAATAACGAAATACACCAAGTATTTCGTTATTGAACTATAGGCGTTTTGCCGAAGACCGTCAGCTGTTAAAATTTTTGAATAAATGCTCAAAAACGAATAGACATAGCCAAATATTATCTTATACAAACTTATATTAGAATTACCCAGGAAATTCAAAAATGTAATAATATATAGGGCGTTCCATTTAAAATTTTAAAGTTCGTCGTGGTTGCGCACAAACGAAACACGTAGTATAACTGAAAATAATTTTAGGTGGTGACCATAAATTCAAAAAACTTTTGTCTTAAAATATTTTTTATGTTTTTCATAACAACGGAGATATCGAAGAATATCGCACTAATGTGACCCTCTGTATATGGTATTAAATTTCATTGAGGCTTGTTTTTAAACTAAAAATTTAAAACTATAAATGTATATTGTAAATGGTAAACTGTGAAGTGAAGCGAAAAGTGACAATACAAGTTGATGATTCTAGCAAACGTTTTTTCTAGCTAATTAACGTTTCTTTTTTATTAATTAACTTTCGCGAGTACACTTTCAGGGTTATTGATTTCCGCTCTTTTAGTCGAAACTTATTTCAAAATAAGATAAGAAAAATGTCTTCTACTCCGACTAGTCACTATAAAGTTGAAATTTAATCCGTTATTATTTTGAACGTTAAAAAGATAGTATGGTTTGTTTTAAAAGTGAAATTCTTGAAAGAGAACTGGTTTGAGTTTTATCAACTTGACTCTTTATAAACAAAAACAATTTGATTAAAAAAATAGAAATTAGAAAAATGTGTTATAAATAAATGAATAGAACGTAAAATAAATTGTTAAATGCTTTTATGCTAGTGGGTGGTTTCCATTTTTATCACCGTGCATCAAGTTGTGTGCAAAACTATATTTACATGGTGCACCCTTGTAATTTTGTTACAGACAATTATATATGACAATGTAATGTTTATTGAAATTCATTTTTGTATCTATTAAATATCTCCGCTTTGTTGTCACATTTTTCGTTTCAGCCCTGTTTTCCCCTTATGTTTAGTTATTATAAGCACAACATTAAAAAATATTTATTACATAAACGCAAACATTTATTGTATTGTTTAAGAATATATTTGATACAAATATTTAAAAAATGTGTGATCCCTATTCGTTCGATGAATAAGTTAATATACATTATAGTTTTTACGAGTGACAATTATGGAAACCACCGTAGGTTTAAGGATTAAGGACAAATAAGAACTGAAATGAAATTATTGATTTACCTTAACTGAAGCACTGTATAAACGTTTCCTTCGGCTGTTATTCGTCGAACCAAATTGAAGTCACCAACATACACACTTCCATCTGGTCCACTAGCTAACGACCCTGGTGTTAATAATTTTGCATCTTTTGCTGGTCCTCCGCATTGACCAGGACAATCCAAAGTCCTTTGTAGACCAGTACCCATGACGACGTGCACGGTGCGTGGATATTGTTTCAAATGTAATGTGGAACCATCGCCTTTTTGTAAAATACCCTCGTGAAAATTGTAATGGTGATGTATATCTAAACCCCAACCACCTATATCCGATATATCAACGTCGAAACCCTTCAAACTTGCAGTTTGAGTTTCCCACACGAGTTCCGAGCACGTAGAATGTTGATAACCGACAGAAATTTTGGCGTGCGCTATTCCATAAACTTTCTGTTTGTAGACATTTCGTTTGTTCCATGCGAATGTATGTTTCAAATCCGGATCCGCTTCGTAAGTTTTAACGTGTAAGGAACCTTCGACTTCGACTCTTACGTGAACGTGCGTTAACGAATTGGGTATGACCGGCCCTGTAAGTCTCATGTGTATGGTGCTGAGATAACCGGTAGCCTGAGAACTCTGATACATCAGGTGAAGGTCGGAACCGGGAATCGGAATCGATTCTTGTACGATTTGGGTTTCGGCAAAGATTACGCTTCGCCCCGCCAATCCGCCAACCGCTTCGGGCATCCACGTACCCGTTATGATCGGTTTAAGAACTTCGGGATCGTGCTTATCGCAAGATAGTGGTAGGTCGCCGTTCGGAGTGAAGAGCGAACGAGATACTCCAGGAAAATTGATCGCCGGATTTCTGTTTAGGAAGCTAAGATACGTGTAATTAGTTAGTAACTTTAATCGATAATCATTTGCATAAAATGTTTCTCGAATAGATAAAAGCAATTATCGACACGTTTTATAAAATAAATTTGTTATCTAACATTTTTATATTTTAAATTAGATGACTAAATATAAAATAAAAGAAATTATCAAATAAATTATATCATTATATTATATAACAGTAGTAAATGGCACATAATAAAATAACGTTCATTCTGAAAAATAATAAAACCATGTGGATATGATATTTCTCCAAATTAATTAATTTAATTTATTTTATTTTGTTAGGATATACACGGATGTTACGTATGCTTCGCATTATCCCGAAACAAATGTTGTTGATTTAGAATTCTATTTTAATCAAGCCCCAAGCCTGGCTTTTGTAAGCTAAGAGCTAAAAACTGATAACATTTTTTGCTATGATGAATCTGTTTCAAATCTTCATATTTCTGAACAAAACAGTTTATTTCCCATTCTCTTTCAGATTTTAAAAATCAAAACTCAGATTTTTTAATGGAACATATCTAGTTAAATTTTTTGAAAAAGCACGAAAAAGTTACCTAAAATCTACATTGACACTAAGAAGTAAGATAGTAATTTCCACTGTTCACAATTTAATCGCCATGGCAACAATTTATTTAATGGAGATCTCTAATTTTCGGAAATTATTAATAAATTATTATTATAATAAATAATACATAGTTAATAAATAATATATAGAACAAAGCGACACACGGAGATAAGACTTATCTGAAGCCCCATGAAGTACATTTAAAGCTCTATACTCTATGTATGTTCAAGGAATTACAAACATGGATATCCGAATATATAAATAAAACAATTTGCTCTGGAATCATATGTTAAGTCATTAGTCAGTCGACAACCTTTTTAAATAATAAATGTATCCACGCAAGCTATCCTCAGTACATGAAATCTAAGCAGAAGATAGTAAAATTTATACTCAAAATGGAGCTGAAGACTGAAATTTGCATTTCATGAGAAAATGAATAGGTAAGATCCAGTAATCTGGGTGGCTATTCAATCCATTTTTGTAAAAAATCTTTATCAAGATACTTTCATCAACTGGACACCTGGATAAGAAGACGTTAAAATAGGAAAATCAAATGAAAGACAATACTTCCAACTCACATATTTTGTATCTTTCCATTCAACTTCTTCATTCAAACTACGTTTCCATAAAATGTTCACAGAATTGTATTCTTCTGTCATCTGAAATTTCCTGACCTGAGAAAACCAATGTAAGACAAATCTATGCATGAAAATGTATACTTTATTTCGATTAGAACTGTGACTGCTTATTTCATCACATTTTTTTTCTTGATTCCATTCGCTAATCATAACTTGACAAGACTTATATTTTCACTTTCTATCTATTATCTAGAAAGTTAAAATTCCGTTGTACTTTTCAGAGCAAAATTGATCATTTAAGACATCATTCACAATTTTAATTGAGACTTCATTCCTGAAAATCGTTGCATACAACGCAATGATTCGCTTAAAAATGTTGAATTATCATTTCCATCGATAAATATCAACAGTTTCTCCGTGCTTTTTCAAGTGTAATTATTTCATCAATTAATTATACAAGGCATTAAGTTATTGCAAAAGTTTTAGATGAAAATATTCTTACTAAATAATTAGGAATTTGTTTATAACATGAAGACATACAACCAAGTGTTAATTTTATGTCAAGGCCAAAAATCTTGAAGAAAATATACTATTATTCTTATAAACTTGTTGTGGAAATCTTTTATTTGCTTTTTTTGCAAACTATTTTTAAACTGCCCATATAGAATTTGCCCACTTCTTGCAGAAAATCTAAACAAGCAGATATTAAAAAAGATTCATAAGTAAAAATTTTATCTACGTAAGAAGATGTTCATAAGTATTATAGTGCTTAGCTTTATCTGTCGATTAATAGTCGATTGAAAGCGTAATCCAAACTTTATCGCAGATATAAATTTTCTATATTTTAAGAAAAGAGTAAACCCTATACCTTGAGATTATTTGCATAATAATATAATTCTACATTCAGATTTGTATTCAGGTTTCAAAAATAATTCCAATTGTGTCAAAAAGTTCCAATATATTTTTTGAAATACAATTATTGGATAATTTTTCTTCCAATCCGCTTGGATAAGAGAGAAAGTAATTAGTGGAAATGTCTGCTTGTTACCCATACCTTTGGATAGATGGAAAATCTCTGTATGAAGAATATAGCCATGAGAAGTAAGAAGAAATTTTCCTCAAAAAGGCAGATATCAAGAATTGACATGTTTGCGCCTGACACAATTTTAGCCTTGTTAATTGTCCGTTTTCCGCTAGCCAGTATGTATAAAATAAATTTCCTGAAAAGTTTTGTTAAGCTCTGGAGACCTAACATTTTTTCCTGGCAAGATTAAAAACTTCCAGCTTTGGTTTCTTTGCGTTCTTAAATATGAAAATGCCATCAAATTTGATTGTATTTTTTACATTACAACTTTTGACGCGAAAAAGTGGAGCAAAGCTTTCGAAGCTTGAAGAGTGAAGCAACTACCGCCTGAGTGTCGTACAAAAACTGTTTTTTTGGTCAATTTTTTCACAAATTTTTAAATCACAAGACAATTGGTTTCATATAACAGAAAGTAGACGATAATGTTACAATGTTAGAACGATTCCAATTGCATAGAGTGAAATAAAAGAATAATGCATATTGATCTTCGGGGCAAGGCCTTGGTACATGAGCTTTATACTTCATCACTTTGCCTCGAGATCATCGGACCTCACGAAAGTCTTTAGTTTTGTAAACCGCACAATGTTTAGCAAAATTCAAATTTATGAGATATTGAACAGGTTAATTTTCCCAACCGCGGTAAACCTCGTCCAAGAATCTTCTCAGAGGAAGTAGATTTATGAAAATTAAAAACAATGAAAAACATGCGGAAGACTTTGAACTAATAAATCCATTACTCCCCACGTTTTATGTCCTGACGAACCTTGTCAACTAAGGGTTACTTTTTGTCAATTATTTTTTATGTGGTACATTCAATTAAGAAATTAACATTTATTGAAGATCTGCTAGAGATAATGTTATATGTTGTGGTTTACTGTAGCAAATTTCCGCCTAGTTTAGACAATAAGAAATAGATGGGGTTTTGTTCAATAGGTTGAAGTAAAAGTGAAAAGGGATTTTTTTCATGAGAATATTATGAATTCATTTGTTTGGAAAAATGAAATTGAAACATAAAAGGAAAAACAATTTACTATGTTTCAATGTACTAAAATTCTTAAAAGAAAAATATGTTTCGTTCAGTGTTAAATAATGGTAGATGCTAGATCAACATTTAAGTTTGTTAATAATAATAAAACTAAGATTAAATTCTGAAAAATACAGATGTTTCATTACCTACTTGAATTATTTTATTTTAATTAATTCGTTTAATTACATTTAATCTATTTGAGAAACATTTTCTATAATTTGAAAATTATACCTAGCGTGTATATTAGGTGAATCGTTTTCTTCGCTTAGTTGCATATGTACCGGTGGTAGTACAACAATTTGATTCCAAGGTACGAATACGGTCCTGGTAAGGGGTCTGAAAGGTGACCTCTGGAATTGGAGTGTGACGGCGCCTCCGCCATTCACGAGCACGTCGAACCTACCCAGGGAATCGCACATTAACAATGCAAGACGCAAGACGAAGTACAATTAAATTATTAGCGCAATTGAATTTTCCAGCTCTGCCATGTTTGCTCGCTCGAAGTCGTTTTAGTTTAAGTTAAGATACTGCAACTTCTCTCGACTTCTTTACGCTCCGAGTTATTTCTACTTTCTCGGTAATTTTATGCAAGAGTTGGATGTGCCCGAACTTCCTTACTTTAATATGCAATTTAAGCAGAAGAAATTGGCAAATTTGTATGTATACGAGGCATAATGAAGGTCGCAATAAAATTATCTTATTAAATGGTGACAATTGTCTTTGTAGTCGTCTTGGTTTTAAGGCAATTTGTAGACAAAGTTTTTGCCTAATAAGGGTGAAAATTATTGTATATTCATACCCATTTCGTAGTTCGTGGAGAAAATTTTAAAGATTTCCTTGAAACGTAACAAATTTTAAAATGTTACAAATTATACTTTGTAATTACCATTTATATGCAAAAGTGATATAAAATTGAATTGAAAAATTATTTCCTGATTACTGCGTGTAGAATTTTAAATCTAGATCGATTGATTCGATTGAGTTGTTAAAATGAAAAGCGTGGGTTACGGTTTGAATTGATTAGTGAATATTTGACCCAAATATGACTCGGTATATTAAATAACGTCTGCGTAAAATACGTGTATATTTGAATAGGTTTTTCTACAAACCAAATGAATCAAAACAAATAACGCTACTAACGTAAACGACAGCTTTTAATCGTCGTTAAATCGTTATTATATTTATGTTGTATTTCGTTCTTTTTCTTTTCTCTATCTCTTCGAATTTATTTAATTATTTGCAAACTTATTAATTTAATTTACAAACACATATTGTGTTGCATTACAAATTTAAATTACAATTAATTTAGAGATACGCACGAATATACGAGTGTAAGGCTTCATTTCGTACCTACACACAGAATAATACATTAACGTAACGAGAATTAATCATAAAAGCAAGGCTGTCCTGTTCCATCCGTTGTGTATCATCATGACAAACTGATCTATGTGGTACAGTTATTTAGCACAATGTGGACTTGTCAATCCTTAATTGAAAGTCGATAACAGATAATGTTATGAAAGTTTTTATTGGCACTTACCATCCTCCTTGTCGAGTGAGAGTGAAACCAAAACGTGATTCTCTGTCCACAGACACACGAATCCCCACAATGCCTAAACCTTGGGGAGTAACCACCTGCCCTCGCATAACGGCAACTCGGCTGTCAATAAACATTAGTCAATACAAAATATACATGACATATAAATAGGAACGATTTTGTTCACATACACATTTATTATAAAAATTCACGAGAACTGATTTTATTGAATTTGTGGGCGTGAAAATTTAAAAGCAACAAATTTATCTTTACACAATTCTTAGATTATGAGAATTAGAGATGTTTGAAATATAAATGGATATATGTATCCCCAAAATGTGTTTGTTCCATTCGATATGTAGACAGAAAAAGGACAAATAAAATCACTTAATGATTTAACAAAATAAAAAAATTTGCTTTCAATTAATCAGCCGTGGAAAAAATATATAAATATGGGGGGAAATAAAGAAAATATGTACAGTATAGGCCGTATGGAAATAACAAATAGATAAATGAAACCGATATCAAAATTCTTGAGAAATAATACAGTGTCATAACCTAATTATAAAGAGTGGTACATATAATAAGATTTTAGAGTTTATTTTACGCCACTGATGACAAATTGAGTAAGCTGACATTTTTTAAATAAATATGTATGTTGAATGCATAATAAACTAAATATAAAATTAACATTTATTCCTCTCAAATCATAAACGTCACTGCAAAATAAAATTCAATCGTCACGTAAAGCTACTTTTCATTTAAAATCTCCATAAACCGATTATTTGTAATTATTGCGTTAAATTAATATTTGTCGAATCCATATTTACATATTACGTTAATAGCAGTACGTTTGTTCGAATGACTATTGTTTATGATTCGAGAGGCATCAAAATGTAAGCCTTTATATATTATTTAATAAATAGTTTTATATTAAATACCGAATTGAATTATTCAGAACTGCAGTGGGTATTTAAAAGTTTTTTCTTTGTCTCCACATTACAGTTCTGAATTTATTCAATCGAATTGTTTTCATGCATTTGTATCAGCGTCGATCATAAGCCGTAAAATGAAAGCTGTTACTGCAATAATGACAATAAAGTTTTTATTCAATACGTGGAAAATTAAATATTTTAAAGTACCGTTAATAATTGTAATAATAAATCAAATTACCGTTTTTAAGACATAAAAAATATTTGTAAAATATCCCTGACATTCAATAATAATGATTCTATGTAATTGACGTAATCGTTATATGTATTAAAATTTCGATAATGGATTGAATTAAAATAATTGTTTTCATTCAAGTTTCGTTTAATGAATCAATGAAAAATAATTATCCTGGTCGAGGTTATGTAATCAATTCTCATCTCGATTAGAATTTTGTATTCCGTAAGCTACAAGAAATGTATTCACTAAAAGAAGGTGAAAAAATTACAAACCTGGAAAAATTTATGTCTGAAGATCGAAAAGAGGTTATGGAATTACAATAACAGAAAATGGAGATATATACAATGTTGAGATTTCGATAGGAACAGAGATTCAGCTCTAGAAGTACCAAATTTTAAAAACTTAATAATGACACTGACAAAGAAATGAGAAATACTGATTTAGTAGTGGATTTAGTGGCAACAATTTAGTAAATATCAATGTGAAATATAAATCTAAAGAGGTATATTCTTCAGAACATATCATACGAATTATATATTATTGTTTAGTATTAATGACGTATATTATTGCCAGAAAGCTCCGAAAAGTGTAGATTAGTTTTTAATCTACACTTTTCGGAGCTTCGTGGATTGTATTCGCCAGTACAGGCAAGTTAATAAAGATTAAGACAATTAATATTGATCATAAAGGAAAAAATTAAAGAAAGACTATGAAGATACATTTCCGCGAAAGAAACAAAAAGGAATATAAAATGAGGACATACAAGAGAAAATTGAACTATCTTTTAATACTAAAAAAACAAGGGCTATATTTATAATGAATAGCAAAAAACATGATTACGAGAAAGGTATGGAGACGTGTTGATGGAATAATAATTAAAATGAATGAAGAACGGGGAAAGAAAGAAAATAATAAAATGGAAGAGAAAAATCAATGTATGAAACAAAGAAGAAGGAGGAAGTTTCTCCCTTTTATGCATTTAAATTGTGTTTCTCATTTTTCCGCAAATACTCGAGCGAAAAGATACGACAAAATGCCAATAGCAAGAACAGAAAAAAAAACAGATGTCGATTAGGTAGGAATATATGGAGTAAGAATACAGAAAGAAGAGAAACATAAAGGAAGAGTATAGAATATATTTCTGAGTGAACCAGAGAACTAGTTAGGTTGGGATTTGATCATGAAGGTTGTGAATAAATATTTTCTGTTTAAAAAGATACTAAGAGACTGTATTACCAAAACAAAAAGCAAAAAATGAAATCATCTAATAATAATTTGTGATAGAAGTAGATGAAGGGGCAAAAATAAAACTCTGGAAAAACACAATGACGAACATAGATACATCCCTGTAGGTTGCAGCTGAGCTAGATGGTTGCAATTATCACCAAAGAGTTGGTAATTTATCCTCATATCAATTTGTAATATTTCACAAATGTGTCTTTGCAAATAGATACCGACGTCTTGTACAAAAACATTTTCCAACTTGGAAGAAAAATAAAATAAATATTGTGAAATTACTGAATTTAACAAAAAATTCATTAAACTAGAGAGACAAAAGCTAAATTTAAAAAAAACATGGGTAAAGTGAATAGTAGATTTGAACAACATAACTGGTTGTCGGACTTAAAAGACAACAACCCGATTTTGCAAAAACTCACACTGCTTTGGCATCTTTAATCATACGAAATTCATTATGGATTGTTTCAGACTTAATTCGAAATTCCTGAATTCTAGAGAACATAATGCATTCCCAGATTTATTTAAATAATATATAATTTACTCATATTTGAAAGATTATAAAAAATATTAAGAAAAGAATTTGTTCTTTGAAAAGGAAGGAATGTGTAATTAGCAATGAAGATATAAGTGAATTATTATTAGTTTAGTTCAGAAAACCTGTTAGGGGCGAGACTTGTCTGGGTGATTGTAGCGTTTAAAATAATATAAATCAGTTTTCAAAACGTGGACGTTTTTGTTCCTAATTTGTTCTGAAGAAATTGTTCATAAAATCAGAAATAGTTTAGATGAGATAAGGGAGCTCAAAGTTTCTACAAAGGGCACAAAGGATATATGAAATAAAACTTGGAAAGTTTATTAAAATTAATAATTAATGATATGACGGACAAGCTCCACTTGTATTGAGCAGACCGTAGAACTTATATGTTAATCTGTGGTATGGTCGATAAGCGGATGTACAACTGATGCACGGTGTAAATGGCGCGGTGCATCACTTTTAAATAATTATCATTTTGATTAATTATTGGAAATAAGTGATTTATTCAGGTTGATATAAAATGTTAAAAATGATATGTTTCGTGTATTAATCACAACTGAATTATTTTAAAACCCAATCAATAATTATGTATTAGTTTATTGTACAATCCATAAATATTATAAACTACTCAAAAGAAAAATTAATCGTTCTTCTAATAATGATACCTTTTCAGTAAGTTTCCATGTCGAACTGAAATATCAGATATTTATTAAAATTTCAACACCATATTAAATTATATTAGTATATAAGTATATTTATTACGCCCTGCAATAAAAACCTAAACGGATATTGCGTTTAGAATAATCCAAACACGTAAACGCATATATTATCACGTACTTGTAAATATCAATTAATGTGCTGGGTGCAATTTACATTTTATAACATGTCATTGTTGCAGTAAATAATGTTCAAATATGCAGGCACTGTAAAACCACCACTACTTAAATTATGAAAAATAATTGAATTAAAATTTTCAACATCGAGAGTTCTTCAAAACATCAACGTTTCAGTGGGTATTTTTAAATAAAAGTAACCGATAAACGTTACATTGAATTATTTCGAATCAATTAAACCATCAATTCATCACATGAGACCGTTTATCTATGTTTCATAATTTTAAATTATTAGCCCGTACGTTAAATGAATTAATTTCGTTGATTATATTTAATGATCATATCCAGTTAACAGAGTTCAATGCTCCGATTATTACATTTAACGAATTGATTAGAAAAAAACACGTGTACATTTTTATTTGATTATTTTCAAGATCCATTCGAGTTTCAGGCGTAGTTTTTCCAATTTTTAAACACTAGCTAATTATAAATTTTTAATCTACTTTAATATTCACGACATTCCTGTAAGAAATGTCAATGCATCGGTGTACCCTAGGGATAACTCGGTAAAAAATGATATAAAAGCATTGATTCTTAAAGGTTATCCAATTGTTCGTTACATCTGAGTCTTCAGGGTTAGATTTAAAAATTAAAGACATTCGTACATTTGGGTTCATAAAAACGTAAATTTTGTGCATAATGTTAGTGAACTAATTCAGTGTTAAGTTTTGCCAAATCATCATCGGATGTATACTATAAATTATTTCACAAATATGAACTTTCAATTTGATTTAAAAATAGAGCTCTTGCGTCTAAAGAAATCTTAGATGACGAGGAGAACCTACACCACGCTAACTTCTTTTTCATAATTTAAAACTATTCGATTTTTACGTTTAGGATTGCATAAAATTAAGGTTTATTGGCCAGATAAATCCAGAAAGGCAATACCAATTATACACAAAGGAAACTTCCTAGCTTCTTGAAAATATCCTTGAAGATGCTTTGAAACAAAATGTTATTTTTGATGTGTATGTATAGTTTAGTGTTTGTATTTATCAATAGGCCATGTTATCTTTCATTCTTTATGTGTAGACTTAGATATCTTGGTAATCGTCAAGAATTGACAATATAGTATTTTTTAATCACAACATTCTTACACGAGAAGTTCCGACATTTCCTTCTAGGACAACTTCTACTATAACATTATATAAAAATCATTTTTAGTGTAATAGTTCTCCCATATACAAAAATACATGCAGACTCTCAAAATTATAATACAGGGTGGATCCTAAAAGAAGAACCAGGCTATAACTTCGTTATTTGTGGTCCGATTCAGAAAAACAAAAAACTATGAAAAATAGCTCTAAAAGTACTACGCGACAGTAATATTTTTGCTTCCCTTTGGACCACGAGTATTAACGGGCGATACTCAATTTTTTTTTAAATGGCAACATACGATTTTAAGTACCCAGTTTGATAGAGTATTATTTTCTTAATTCAGTCATGTAATCAAAAATCAAATATGCATTTGCACAAAAAATTCGTTTGACTTACATTTTTAGTTAAATATTAATTGATTTATAACCTTTTGTTTAATTTTCACTCTTAAATAAATTTTTTTAAATCTATAATTTAATTTTCTACTCAGTGTTACGCCAGATGTATTAAAAAACGTGTCACAATGCAGTCTGTAATTGGGTTGTGACATGCATAGCTCACGTTGTCGGAAAAAAGAATAATTAAAAAAAATCTGTGCAAATGCATATTTGATTTTTGATTACATGGCTGAATTAAGAAAATAATACTCTATCAAACTGGGTACTTAAAATCATGTTGCCATTAAAAAAAATAAATTGACTATCGCCCGTTAATACCCGTGGTCCAAAGGGAAGCAAAAATATTACTGTCGCGTAGTACTTTAAGAGCTATTTTTCATAGTTTTTTGTTTTTCTAAATCGGACCACAAATAACGAAGTTATAGCCTGGTTCTTTTTTTAGGATCCATCCTGTATATAATATTTATGTATTTTTATTACCTAATTATAATAATGAAGTGATTGAGAAAAACAAAAATATTCGTGTCAGTTCCTCTAATATATCTTTTTCACCGACGACGACGTTAGCAGTGAACAAATACTGATATAAAGAAAAGAAATTTCAATGGTACGTCAGACATGACACCCAATATCTACATTAACTTTTATGTCTCGGCGAGACAAGTAAACACAAGTGTCATTTACGTTACAAATTAAACAGGTATCACCTTTTTTAAAATGTCATTTTTAATTATCGATAAAATAAAAGTAATAGTAAATAACCGCTAATTATTTGAAATTTTACGATTGCTTCGTATAATAATATTGCCTTTTTACATGGCATGCAATTAAAATGTCACATTATACATTTTCATTTACATGAATTTGTAATCGTTTACAAAGGAATTACGAACATTTATAATGAATGTGATTTAATTATGTCCAAGTACAATTTGTAAAGAGGTTTAGCACATAATTTTGGCTAACAGATTGTATTTATTTTTTATACAATGTAATATTCACGGGAAATGTTTACGTCTTAATTACTAATTAATAAATTCGGGTAAATAGGACCTGTTTAGATGATTTTAATTCCAAAGCTGAAAGACAATTGTGCATCATTTTTAATAATTCATTTTTAGATTTAACATAATCCACGGTCCTTCTTTGATGAGTCTTGGTGAGTCACTCCATTTCATTTCCATTACTTTTGCTGTTTTAGGTTATTGTGTGATTTAGTTCTTATCAAATATTTTTTTCCATTTCTTCCTGTCTTTGACTTGTTTTTCCGGTTAGTTATACTCAATTTGTTTAAATGTTCCTTCACTTGATATTCCGAGTTAGCTCTAGGTCGTCCTCGTCTTCTGTTTCCGGAGGGTTTGCAATCTGTCAATTTTTTAATCACGTCTTATTTTGATTAATCACCGTTTAATCAAAGTAAGTAGACCTTCCTGAAATTTTGTATAGGGCCATAATTTCTTATTCTGAACAACTTTTCTTAGTAAATTTTGCTGTATCATGGATTAACTGAATTAATTTTGTTCATTTCATTCTTCTTTCTATTAAAATTTTAAGGCGGTTTTACTTGATTTTTTTCTTATGTATCCTATTTAAAGTTGTATACTGTTGAAAACACATGGTGGAGCTGTATATCAGTTTCGTAATATAATTACCGATGAGGCAATAACCTCGATGAATTGATATGCATTGATCGCTCACAGCAGCCGTATGACGACGGGTTAAATCGCCCAGAAACTAACGTTAGTCTGCGGAGGTAAGCGGGCTATTTAAATAAGAAAGACCTATTTAAATTTGTCAAGCATTCGGAATTTTATTACTCCTTCATCAAGACTCTAAAATGTAAATACAATCTTACTACAAATTACATCGTTGGTTATAGCACAATATCAATTACATTTAGTTGAATTTTTTCCTTTAACAAATGTAAATTATATACAGGTGTCCCAAAATTAGACCGACAAACTTTGGGTGGTTATTTTATTTTTATTTTACACCTTTGTTCTGCCTCCTCAACGGGTCGAACCTAATTACACGGTATGGTCTTTGGTTTGCGGCCACGACCGACTTACAGTTGTTAGAAATTATGGAAACGTGGAAAACCTAATCAGAATAGTTGTTCGGAAGGCCAATTCAGAGTCAAAAACATTGTAAACTTCACCTCTGAAATAAAATTCAAATGTCCGTGACTGAGATTTGAACCTTAAACCCTGAGATTACCGACCTATAGACCAATCATCCCATTATGAAAGAGACTAAAACAAGCAATTTTTGTCAATAAGTCCATGTCCGGAAATGATCCGCTTTGGCACTAGACTGAATCAAAGGCTCCTATTACATGATTTATTTAGAGAATTTACAGTAGTTGTTCGAAATATTGGCCATTGTTTTCAGTATAAAGATTACATCGTCGATTCATGGATTCAGGAACGCCATGGAATATTCCCAGAATAGCTTGCACATGCGTCAAGCGGCCTTTACGCCCTTTACCCTTGCCAACACATACAACAAAATTCTGCTTGCTTTACATGATGATCCTGCTTTTTATTTGGAGATAAAATAAAAGTAAAAATTGTACCTATCAACTGCCTTTGATTCATTCTAGTGCTAAAGCGGCTCATTTCTGGGCATAAGTTTAATGACAAAAATTGATTGTCTTTCATAACCACCTGAAGTTTGTCGGTCTAATTTTGGGACACCTGTATATATAAAGACCTGGATATTTAAATTTTTTGACATAAAATATTGATATTAGCCTACGTGACACAATTTAAGAACAAATTTACGAAATACGTATTACAATGAATGAGAATTTTTATGAAAAAGAAAATTATCTAGATTATGTATCTAATTTGAAATTTAGTAAGTAATTATAAATTACATGATTGTTCAATGTCTGATTTCGCGCCCAGTTTTTAAGGTTAAACATAAATTGATGCTTTTGAATAATTCTTATCCTTTATATTTTATTAATAGGATTTTATTTAATACACCTTTATAAAATAATTATAATAGAGATGTAGCAACACTCTTAAATGAACAAATCATTATGTATCATTTCCATATATTTTAAATTTGACTCCTAAAATACATAAAATTTTTAAGAATTGTGAGGTGAAGATAATTAATCGGAATCTTATAACAATTAATAATCTTTTTACTAAGATTAAAGATCCTATAAATAAATTACAATCCAATGTTGTATACAAAATTCCTTGTTTAAATTATGACCTTTCGTAAATTGGACAAACTTCACGTTCTCTCAATAGTAGAATAATTTCACATAAAATAAGGCAGTATAACCTCAGAACCTCGCGGTTTAGGTATAGAGAACTCTACAGCCAGTTGAAAGGTTATTTTAATACCCATTCCATGGTATAATAAGATACTTACTGTTCTGTTTAAAATAACAGAGAAAAATCAGTTTGATTTTTTTCCAGTTGGCAGTTAATCCTGAGACAGGCTGTAATAATTTATCTAGATTCTAATACGTCTAATAATATGCATTATTATCAGCGCACATGGAGAAATTAGTTCATTAATAAAACATCATTGAATGTATCAGTTTCATAGAAACACTACTGACGGTATATTCGCAAAAAAATTATATCTCAAAAGTGGTAAGAGATAAGTATAGGACATGCTAATACAGTTTTGCTCAGAATAAGAAGCTCTATCTAATAAATATTAAAAATGTATAAATTTATTATGGTAGGAATCATGAGAGCTGGCGCGTCAAGGTCATATTTGAATTTCAATCATGTTTCAGAAATCGCATGTCTATTATCATATGTTATATACATTTACTATATTGCATACTTCATATTTATCGATAATCTATGTGACATAACCTAGAAAATAGGTTAGCACAATACCGTTGACATGTGACATGTTAATCTTGCATTTAATAACGACATACGTTTTTGTTGTTCTATATAATTTACATAGCCGACGTACGTTTCAGTTTTTATCTCTTTCATCAACATGCGAAGCGAATGCGAGAAGGAAACTCATAGTGTCGAAAATTGTTGCATACAAATGGCCTTGACACGCCACCTCTCATGAATCCGACCATAGTCTATTCACATTCATTGCTTATTGAACTTATTACTAAAACAACAAATGATAAGTATTCAAAATTAGTATTAGTAATAATAACAAAATAACACTGCGTACAATACTATCCATCTATATGTTCAATGACACTAATTATATGTTCAATATATTCAAAAACAATTTCATTGGAAAATATATTATTTAGTCTTTTCACTTACATATGATAAATACAAGTACATTAATGATCATAACCAGAATTTTACAACAAATATGCATATAAAATGTATGAAACAATTCAATTATATTTAAAATGCAATGAATAACATCGTGGAAATGGAATGGATAACTTGGCTTACGATCGAGTGTATTTTCCCCATATGTGCAACATGAATACGGACGCAATAAATAATAACGACATGACTAAAACTGGAACTGGTCCACTGAAAAATAAAAACGAAAATTAAAACGCTCTTTTGGTGCATTTTGCACTTACACTTTGATGCCGGGCGAATCATCTGTATAAAATTTCCACATACCACCAGAACCGGCTCCCGTATTACGAGTTCTAGCTGCCGTAGTTGTTGTCGTTTTCCTTTGTTTAACAGTACCGCCAGTAGAAGCTCGAGGTACTACGGTTTTCGACGGTGATCTTGTTGATGATCCAACATTAGTTGAACTGGGAGAAGCCGGCTACAATTTTTTTTTTATTAAATAAATCATTAAACAATTGTATTGTACTTACCATGATGAATATAATAGATAAATAGGTAGAGAAGTTAAATACAGAGTTCAAATATGTAGCGTGATAGGATGTTGACCTGAAAGTTTGCACAACATACGTATCAATTCTACAAGCTCCAACTATACATTTTATTCTGACACAATTGTTGACACGTTTGCAAACGTCACCACTTAGCTGACAACGTTGCCAACGTTGACAATTTAAAATAACGTACTTCCCCACTCCTCATATTCTAAAAGAAAATGAGAAAAATTTTCAGAACAAATTTGATACATTTATCTTTGCTAAAATTATTGACGCAAATCAATAATTAAGGTTTGGTGTTGGCAGCACTGTCTGTTTATTTATTTCTTTTTTTCTTGATTAACGCTGGATTATGAACTTGACAAGTGACATTTTGACATATGACACATATGACTGACATTTAATGAAAGACGGCGTTACTTCGAAAATGTACTTTTTATCGAAGTTTTGTAGAATCTGCATAAAATCGAGCGAAGATTTGAAAGACATCGAATGTTTGGATCACGATTCGATCAAATTCAGCGAAAAACTAAAAATCTGCACAAAAATGGTAATTGTTTAACTTTCTCTGACATTTATTTTTGTATTGATTTTTTTGTCTGGCTCATAGGTAATTAACAAAGAAAGTATTTCCACGATGATTTGCGCGTCATGCATCAGAAAATTGCGAATAGCTTATGAATTCGACAACATGTGCAAAAAATCCAATTCGATTTTGCAAAACTACCTGATGGAATTGCTTAACACTAAAGATAATGTATCCTCCGAATTAATTATGAAGTCTGAACTGTACATAACACTATCGAAACTTCCTGAACAGAAAAAGCCACGACATTACGTTACAAAAGAAAAACGCTGTTCTTTATTGAAAGAGCTACTGACTAAAATAAACGAAGATAAAAATCGTTTAAACGCTCAACGCAACACTAAAGTAAGAACCGAAGATTCTTTAACGAACACAACACAGCTAAAACCACCATCGCAAAGACATGAAGGATTAAAACCATTAATGAATTTTACAAGATCATATAATTATGGCTACGAATTGGATAAAAAATTTGCAACTAATTTTAACTTTGACAGTTCACATTTAGAAAAATTATCAGAATTTGTTAACAGTTATTTTTGTCTGGATTTGACAAATTATCACGATAATATTAATTACATTCTCGAACAAAGTGAAGATTGGAGCGACGAAAGTGACATGGAAGATTCATTTACTGGCGCAATAGACAACAACATAAAATTTGAAGAAGTCATCGTGGAACCCGACATAAACGTTAAAAAAGAAATATTTGCAGATGAAAATAGTATCAATTTTGATACAAGTTATGACATGATCAACAATGAAATATATGAAAAAGCTAAAAATATAAAAGTGGAACCTGAAGACAGTGTTATATGTGATTTAAAATATGATGATTCCTCGATACCAATACATACCGATACAAACATGGATACAAGTTCTTCTTCGAGTGTTAAAAGTAATTTGGAATTGTATCCGGTGTTGTGTCAGTCATTGGATAGTCAATCTACTTTAAATTTGTTGCAAGAATACACAGAGCGAAAATTTAAAAGACATCGCAACACCATTTCAAAATACAGTCCTAAATGCAGAACTAAAAATTCTCCGTTTATAAGCCCGCATTTAAAGAAACAATTTTTGTACCAAGATTTTAAATGTACTGTATGCAATCGAAGTTTTAAAAGTCAGGGTTATCTGTCGGCGCACTGTAGCAAAATGAAACATAAACTTTATTAAAAGTTTTACGGTTTGTTATTCATCGAGTGTACATACAAAACATTTTTTAAAATATTTCGCATTTATTTGTACATATTTTTTTAATGAGATGTGCTTTGTTTAAATATTTTTATACGTCGTTACCTGATAAAAAAAATTGGATTTAAGTAAAAATTAATGGCAGGTATGCCTCATATTTCATGTTGAGTACTATTTCTTTTGTACAAAGAAAACTCTGTATATATTAATATAACTGTTTTATTTAACTTTGTTTATATTTTTATATTGGAAGAAACCAAAAGCCAAATAAGCTGTTCAATAATTCAGTTTTTAAATCTAGTGAATAATTTCTTATTTTGAATATAGGTTGCTAATCAAAAAAATCCCTAAATTACAATAACCTAGAATTTATCTTTTGAAATGAGAAATTAGATTAGATAAATTAAATAATAAAAGCGACTCTAAGTGTTTGCTTAGCATTTAAAATGCCGCAGGTAAAGTCGACGACGGCACTACTCAAGCAATTGAGATTATTGATGCAAAATGTGAAATTTGTGGGTGAACCTTTGAATGCATATATTGTTCCTTCGTCAGATGCTCATAATAGCGAATATTTGGCGGACTGTGACAAAAGGAGGGCCTACATATCGGGATTTACTGGGTCTGCCGGTACGGCAATTATCACACATCAACATGCTTGCTTGTGGACAGATGGTCGGTACTATTTACAGGCATCACAAGAGATGGATTCCAATTGGACTCTTATGAAAGAAGGAATTCCAAGTACTCCTACACAAGGTATTTTAAAGATTTGTTTTAAATAAAACTGAAATATTTGTTATTAATTGGCT